>PVKE010002656.1:0-80231 GCA_004027555.1 Craseonycteris thonglongyai
AGAGAGAGAGAGAGAGAGAGAGAGAGATACAGAGACAGAGAGAGAACTGAACTGGGGGAGCTCCCCAGTTCAGCATATGGGTCCACAAGGGCCGGGGCCGGGGACGGTGCTGCAAAGTGAGCGCTTAACCCACTGAGCCATCCCGGCTTCCCAAGATATTTAAACAGTATTTATTACATATACCACCAATATGTTCCAGGAATCCATATATCTGAAAAGCTCAAGGAATACTACATTGAATTAATACAAAGAAAAGTACACCAAGGCCTACCATAATCAAATTTCTGAAACCACAGACGTGAAGTGAGATAATATTACTTGAAGATAAATTGATTTAAATGAAAGATTATACTTTAAACCCTAGGACAACCAGTAAGAGAGAAAGACAGTTAATAAGACAATAGTGTAATTAAAACGCAATACTAAAACATAATCCAAGAGAAGGCAGGAAAGGAGGGAAAGGGAACAAATAACAGGTGTGACAAATAGAAAACAAACAACAGCATGGTAAATTTCAATCTAACCATATAAAAAATTACATTAAATCTAAATGACCTAAGTACCCCAGTTAAAAGGCAGAGATTGTCAGACTATGTACAACAGCAAGACCTAACTACATGCTATCTTCAAACATCAAAACCCAGATAGGTTAATAGTTAAAGGATAGAAAAAGATAAACCGTGTAACACTCAGCATCAGACAGCTGGAGTGGCTGTGTTGATACCTAACAAAATATATGCCAGGAATGGGAGCATTACCAAGGATAAATGGGTTGGCACAAACAACACGGAATCTGTGCCGCGTGTCTTCCCTGAGTCCCCAAAGCCCTCCCTCCAGGCTCCCCCCTCCCCGTCTGGTTTCAGAGCGGCCTGCGTCCGTTCTTGTTCTCGCCACTTTGGAAGGTGGCGAGGTGTGGGGTCTGGAGCGTGGGCACGGGAGGGAGGAGACCCCCGATGCCACGCCTCAGCCGTGTGGCCACAGGAGCATCGCTTCGTCCCTCTGAGCCCCACTTCCCTCACCCCTGAACAGGATGCTATCGCTTGAAGACAGGACTTCCAGGGGCTCAGGTGGAATGTCAGATGAGAGCTGGTGCTGGGCTCAGGGTGATTGTTCGGGGCGTGTTTCACTAGAGTCGAGAAAACCCTGAGCCCTCTGCAGCCTCTCGTGGGTGCATGAGCTTAGGTGGGTGTTTTGGGGCTGTTTAGAAGTTCCTGATGTCCACCAAGTACAACAAGGACTCCAAGATGTACCATGCCATCCAGACTGTGTTTGGCGAGAGGTAAGGCGGGGCCCCGGCTGTGGGCTGAGGGCCCAAGGGCTCCAAAGTGGGGTGTCTCCTTAAGTCCCAAGGCCCTGGATGCCCCAAGCATGGTGGCCTCCACTCTTGTCCTCAGCACCTTCCTTCTCCTCTTTCCCCTCTGATGGCAGATGAGAGTGAGGGGGTCACTGAGGCCGGGGCACATGATTGCCCTGTTTCTTTTATTTCTTTTTATGCTGATAAAATTCACACACTGTAGAATCCACCATCTCAACCACGTGGGAGGTACAATTCTGTGGCATTCAGTGCATTCGCCATGTGCTGTAACCATCACTGCTGTCTAGTTCTAGAACATTTCCATCACCTCCAAAGGTGACCCCAAACTCATCAAGCCATCAGTCCCCGTTGCCTGTTTCTCTCATCTAGTATTTGTCACCCGCAGGCTGTTTGGCCAAGGCTTGGTGTCCGAATGTGACTACGAGCGCTGGCACAAACAACGGCGAGTCATGGATCTGGCCTTCAGTCGCAGGTGCGTGTGGCCGGAGTCGGGCAATGTGGGTCCTGGCTGGTTAGAGACGGTGCTGGGCTGCCCAGCGTGGGGGGGCTTGGGAGCGGGGAGGCTCCATCAGAGGGGGCTGCACACAGGCAGAAAGGACAGAGGAAAGAGAAGACACCAGTAGTGAAAGGGAGAGTGAGCCAGGCCAGCCGGGGACGGGAGGCTGAGAGGTCACGTTGGATTTGGGAACAGCTGGGGCTGGGTGACAATGACATCTGGAGGGTGGGGGCTCAGGGTCTGAGGACCCATTTTCAGGTGGGGTTGGGCATTGATTGCACAAAGGCAGGGACTGACATGGGGACAGGGGCGGATGGCAACCCTGGGCAGGCAGGGAGGGAGGGTGGGCAGTGCAGGTGAGGGCCTTGGAGAGGAGGCATCATGGACTCTAGTAACCACAGGGCCCTTCTTTCCTCCCTTCCCATCACCCTCTGGGGCTTCTACTGCCACATGCTCTTGAGGTCAGAGTTGAGGGGCCCAGTGGTAGATGGAGGACCCGTGGAACCATTAGGACAAGACAAAGGGACAGCAGCCATCCTGAGTTGGGGGGCATGGTGAAACCCAGGGCTTGGTTGGATGACTGCAGCCCCGGTCTGGTAGCTGGGCCTCGAGGGAAGACCAGAAAGGCTGGGAGTGGCCACCACCACCGCTCTGCACACGGGCCTCCTTCTAGAGAGGGGTGGGCGCAGGACGGCCTCAGCCCTGGGCTGGTTCAGGTAGCTGCTGATGAGTGTGTGTTTCCCCAGCTCCTTGGTTAGCTTGATGGAGACATTCAACGAGAAAGCGGAGCAGCTGGTGGAGATTCTGGAAGCCAAGGCGGATGGGCAGACCCCAGTGTCCATGCAGGAGATGCTGACCTGCGCCACCATGGACATTCTGGCCAAGGTGATGGCTGGGGGCAGGGCATGGAGCAGGGCACCTGGGCGGGGGCTCTTCTCCCCTCGCTCTTTCCCTTCCTTGGTTTTCTCCCCTCCCTCCTGACACTCCACATACCAGTGGCCCTTTCTCTGGGCTGAGAGCTTAGTATCTCCTTGAATATTCCAAACAGCCTAGTGTGCGATCAGAGCTACTCATTCTCTAGAAATGGCCCTGAGAGGTGTGGGGGGTGGCCTGGGGCTGGTCAGGGGCAGAGCAAGGCTGGATCTCAGGTCTGCCTGACTCTCAGCCCTTGGCACCCCTCACAGAGTCATGGCTTGGCTTTCCACCCTGGCACACTCACAGAGGCCCGGATAACCCCGAACCCAGGTGAAGGCAGGTCAGGCAGCTAGAGTGTAGGGACAGTGCATGATGAGTCATTGTCATTCAGTGGTTCACTGGGAAGCTGAGTGTAGACTGGACTCACAGGGAAGGCTGCATGTCAGGGGAAATGCATCTTGTCGAGGAAGGAGGCCGAGGTTTATTGAGTAGCTACTACGTGCTACTTACCCTCACCACAGTCAGTGGGGTTGGACTTACCATGGCTCGTTGAGTCAATGACACAGTGCACATCAGCCCTTAGCCCAGGCCCTGGGCCTCCTGCTAAATGGTGCCAGGCTCTGTCCTGGGTCTCTGTTCCTCCCACCACCCCCTCAGGTCTGACCTCACCCTTCTCTCTCCCCAGGCAGCATTTGGGATGGAGACCAGCATGCTGCTGGGTGCCCAGAAGCCTCTGTCTGGGAAAGTGAAACTGATATTGGAGGGTATCACTGCATCCCGCAACACGCTGGCAAAGGTAGGGCCCCGGCACCCCTTCCGGTGACCAGCCACTGTAGCTTGTGTTGTCATTTGCTGGAGCACCTCCTCCAGTGTTTGGTGTTTTTTTTTTTTCAGAATGAGTTCTGAGTTCTGGTCTGTCTGTATGAAGTGACTTCTGAATCGGTTAGGATTTACGTGTGTTGCCTAAAGTAGAGGCCCAAAATGAAAGTGGTTTAAGTGAATTAGGTGTTCATCTTTCTCTTGTGCAAAATGATCCCCAAAGCAGGCAGTCTAGGTTGGCTATGGTGGCTCCACAGTGTCAGATGTTCCTGAATGTTTCTTTTTGTTACACTGTCTCCAGCACATCACCTCGTTGTCATAAGATGACTGCTGCAGCTCCAGCTATCACCTCCTTATTTCAGGCTTAAAGGAGGAAGAAGGAAGAAAGGTGGTAGTTGAGTTGATTCTCAGACAGATGCCCAGGACCCCCTCCTGTTCCCTGGGACTTCAGCCTCTGAGTGTGCAGTTCTCTGATGCCACCCCATTTTTTTGTTGATGCCACCTTTCTTCCCTCTGGTGACGGTTTCCTCCTTCAGTGCAGTCCTAACACCTACCTCCTCCAGGACTCCCTTCTTATTTTCCCATGCTTCCTGGATGTTTCAAGGCATCTTCCCGATCATTTCTAGGGATATGGTGCAGGGAGGGGAAGCCAATGGACACTGGGGCTTAGCCTGCCATCTTGATCTTGTCCCCCTGGCTACTTTATCTTTTCTAGACTTTTCTGGCATTCTGCCAGCCACCCAGCTCACCAGCCCCACTGTGGATTTCTAGGCATTTTGCAGGTGGAGGGAGAGGGGAGAGGGATGCGTGTGTGTTCAGGGGAACATGCTGAGCTGGAACTCTCGTTCAGTTTATGCCCGGGAAGTGGAAGCACCTTCGAGAGGTCCGCGAGAGCGTCCGCTTTCTGCGCCAGGTGGGCAAGGACTGGGTCCAGCGCCGCCGGGAGGCGCTGAAGAGGGGCGAGGACGTCCCTGCCGACATCCTCACACAGATTCTCAAAGGTACGGGGACTCCGTCCGTGGCAGGCAGGGCAGCCGGGTACCTGCTGTCGGTGACCAGCACTCACAGCTGACTCCAGACGTCTCTGGCTTCAGGGGAGGACTGTGTGAGCAGTGGGGAGAGGGAGCAGGACTATGAGGGTCTCAGGTGTTGCTTCCTGGGGAAGTCCTGAGCCTCTCCTTGTCTTTCAGCTGAAGAGGGGGCCCAGGACGATGAGATTCTGCTGGACAACTTCGTCACCTTCTTCATTGCTGGTTCGTAGTTTCGGCGGCGACTGGGGGCTCAGCATTTTGCAGAAATGATGGGGACTATGGAGCCCTTGAGCCCTGAGCCTGAGGAATGTTTTGGGCTGGGGAATTGGGGGGCTGGGATGAGGGAGGCAAAAGCCCCCTCTGTCTGCTTAGGGAGGCCCAGGGCGCCCTCTTGGTGGTGTTCGACCAGGTATGGAGATAATCCTGGGATCTTGTGAAATGGGCCTTTGGGGCCCAGGGGAGCTTGACCATGTGAATTCAAGGTTCTCCTTCACTCAAAATTTGTGGAGAGACCTGCAGTGGACTCACACAAAAAGGCTTGCTAAGCAATGTCATTCATTTGCTCATCAAATGTTTCACCTAGAAAACTCCTCCCAACCCTTCAGCAATCCCTTGGGGCTTCTTCCTTGGGGCTCCTTCCTCTGGGAAGCCCTCAGTAATTACTCAGGCTCACCAGGCCCTCAATTAGAGTCTCTGCATGGCCCCCAGGACTCCTCTGCCCACATGTCTCATGATTTAAGCTGCACATTGGTTGGTGCAATTCGACAAGGCGTGTCTCGCCCAGCAGATTGCATGCTCAGCGATGGAGAGGTTATGTTGTTTCGCTTACCTGTGGATCCCAGAGCCCAGGCCAGTAGGGTCCTGTGAAGGTTGGATGAAATGAATGAACGAAGTGAACGAATACTAGGCTCTAGACAGAATCACAGCCTGCAGTGCATGGCCAGGGCCAGGTTGGGACTTCTGGATGCTTCTGCTCTTCCTCCCTGGTCTGTGACTCGTCCCCCTCCCCACCCTGGGAGCAGCTGGGCCTTGCTTCCCAGCACCCATCTGCTGTGAGGTGTAAGCCCTTCTCTATAGTGTTGAGCAGGCCCCCAAGTCCCCTAGGCTCACAGTGACCACCACTTGGTAATCCACCTGCCTCTTTAGAGGAAATTCCTGCAACAGGGAATTTTCAGGCCAACCAGGGGCTTTCACTATCAACTTGGCCAGATCCTACCTGAACTCAGAACCGGCCCTCCTGCAGTGAGCCCGGCCTCTCAGGGGAAGCTGCTGGCTGTCCCTGCGGCAGGAAGTGCGCCCTGGCCCACCCTCAGGCTGTTGCTCGCAGCCTGGGGAGTACACAGCCTTGGGCTCCAAAGCCTGGCTTAACTTGACTCCCAGCTCTGTTCCTCCTGTTGTGCAAACTCAGAGAGACACAGTCCTCTCAGCCTCAACTTTATTATTATTATTTAATGATTTATTTATTGTTTTCGACAGAGAGAGAAAGAGATACAGAGTCAGAGACAGAGAAGAGGGAGGGCCCAGAACAGTCTCCATAGTTGCACATCATTGGTTTCTCCACATAGTTTGATTCCACAGGTGGGCGGGGCTGCACAGGGCAGGAACTGGGCCAGGGTCTCACCCCAGTGAGAACTGAGCTGGGGGCACTCCCAGTTCAGCATATGGGTCCACACGGGCCAGGGCCGGGATTCGATCCTCGGTCCCCGGGGTTGCAAAGTGAGTGCCTAACCCACTGAGCCATCCTGGCTTCCCAGCCTCAACTTTCTCATCTGCAAAATGGGGACACACGTCTCCCTAGGCTGAGCAAGACTCAAGGATGGTTGGAGAAAAGGGTTTTTGGAGTGTGGGTGCATAGGGGGTGTGTGACTCTACGAGCTGGCATGGGCGATGTGGAGGTAGACAGCCATCTTCTTCATATCTGTGTGCCCAGCTCAGCCTGGAGGGGCAGAAGTGAGGACCTGAACTGCCACCAGGGGCTGGGGGTCTCAGGCCAGGCCAGCAGCAGCCCCCTAGTGCCACGTGGAGCTGACACTCTCCTGTCCCGTAGGTCACGAGACCTCTGCCAATCACTTGGCATTCACTGTGATGGAGCTGTCGCGCCAGCCGGAGATCTTGGCGAGGTACGGAGAGGGGACTGGGGCTTCCCCTGATGTTGGTGAAGGGTTTTGTCTGATGTCTTATTCCTAGAGGGCCACCTGCTCCCCCCGCCCATGGCTGAGCCCCCTGCATTGTGTCCTGCTTCTCTCCACCCCAGGGCCTTTGCACGTGCTGTTCCGCCTTCTGGAAGCTCTTCTCCCTGATTCTGTCCTGGAGAACATCTCCTCCTCCTCCTGCCTCTCAGATTCCTAAAGTAGCCACTAGCCTCCTCCCAGTTCACGAATGCGTTTACTCCTGCAACTGCTTTAAGTCTATTTTGGTCATGAATCTGGAAACTCCAAGAAGGCAGGGCCTGCAGCCCTTTCTCTGTGGTGTATTTAGTGCCCAGCCAGCAGCTGGCACCGAGGACCACACAGAATGCCAATGAAAGTGCTGAGGGAGCGTTCGTCTTTAGCTGGCAGGACCAAGGAGGGCATGCCCGAGGAGGTGGCATTTGAGCGGGGCCATCGGTTTCTTTAAATACAAACAGGTTCCCTCCAGGACTGTTGCCCAGATGGACTGAGCTGCATGTGAGAGCATTCTGAAAGTGCCACCAGGCATGGGGGCCACGCTGGGGGCGCACTGGGGGCACCCCCAAGGCCCAGAGCTGTTGGCACTGGCGTCAAAGGGCAGGCATGGCTGGTCTCTCGAGAATTTAAGATTGTTTATTGGGTCTCTCAAAATATATTATAACAATATGCTCATTTTAAAAAATATATAGAAAAGAGCAGAGAAGTTCAAATAGCAATAATAATGATAATTAACAAAAACCTGCCCGTGGTGCCCCTACCCACCCAGAGCAATTCATGGTTAACTGCTGAATTTTACCATGTTTTTTGTCACAGTATCACCCCACATTATTCTCACCTGTTCCCAAATCCACTTTTTAAAATATTATGGTAAAAAGATTATATGTGTATCTTAAAACGTACCGTTTTAACCATTTGAAACTGTACAGCTCAGTGGCGCTAAGTACCTCACATTGTCGTGAGCCCATCAGCACCACCCATCCCCCAAACTCTGACAACTGACAGGGGTCCCCACTGCCCCCGGCACCTGCATGAGACTGTGTGTCCACAACTTGACTACTCTAAGTACCTCATTCAAGTGGAGCCACTCACGATTTGTCCTTGTTTCAGGACAATGTCCTCAAGGTCCATCCACATCGTAGCTGGGGCCAGCATGTCCTTGCTTTTTAGGGCTGATGGACACTTAGGTTGCTCCCGCCTCTAGGCTATGAACATGGGGGTGCAAGTGCCTGCTTGAGACCCTCCTGCGCTTCTTTGGGTTATGTACCCAGGAGTGGAATTGCTGGGCCATACGGTGACCCCACGTAGAGCTGTCTGAGGTGCTGAGTGCCATGTTCCGCGTGTACCAGCCCCATCGGGCATTCCCGCCGGCAGCGCGCAGGGTTCCGATTTCTCCGCGTCGCCGCCACACTTCTGTCGTTGGTGACAGCTCTCTTAGCGGGTGTGAGGTGGCCGGGCCCGTCCTAGTGCTGTGTGTGACTCTGAGGCTGCATGTCCCAGGTTGCACTCAGCCAGTGCCCCTGCTGTTGGCGGCTGTGACCCAGGCTGAGGTGGGCATCTTTGTGCACAGGCCTTGCTCTGTGACGTGTGGATTTCCACACGCGGACTCCCAGCAGCTGACACAAGGGGCGAATGCTGTCAAGGGCCCCGGGCCACCGTTCCCACCCGCGTGGTCACCTTGGTTTGCATGCGGTGGTTCCTGGCTGTCTTCCACGGTGGGGCAGGCAGCGTTGGCAGGTGGGGAACCCCAGGCCCCTCTGTGCACGCTCTCTTCCATTGCCCCTTCTGAAAACTCATGCAGGGGCACCTCTCCTTAGAGATGGACTTGTCTTTGACCCAACAGGCTGCAGGCTGAGGTGGACGAGGTCATCGGTTCCAAGAGGCACCTTGACTACGAGGACCTGGGGAGACTGCAATACCTGTCCCAGGTGTGGGGGTGGGAGACACGCTTCTGGGCAGATGTGGGCGACTTGCCGAGTCAGGCCTGCAGCCTCCCCACCCTTAGGACAGGGGCTCTCTGACTTTCTCCGCACATGGGACTCGCCTGGGAGATGAAGGGGGTTTCCCACACCCAGGCTGCCCTCTGCCCACCACAGCCCATGGCATTAGAGTTGCTGGGCAGCAGCAATGCCAAGGTTTCCCAGCTCATTCCAATGTGCAGCCAGGGTTGGAAAGCAGCCCATCAGCGAATGGAGCTGTGTTTGCACTTCCCAACGGGGCCAGGGTTCCCCAGGCCCTGAGCTTCCCACCAGGGGGCCAGGCCCAGCAGCCCCCTCCCTGCAAGACAGGTGGTCTTGCCGCCACTGTGGGGGTTCTCAGGATCAGGAGAACCCTGGTTCAGAGGGAGGCCTGGCTTCTGGGCTGGGCTCTGCCACTGTGGCTTTGTACAACCCCCTCTGGGCCTCGGTTTCTCCTTCTGTCGCATGAGAACCTGAACAGGAAAGTGAGGCTCCCTGTGCAGGTGTCCCTGTCCCGAACGTGGGTGCACACTCAGCAGAAATGGGTCGGGACACATTGCATCTGATCTCTTGACTTTTCTTATCTCCCCCCATGTGGCTTCTGCAGGTCCTCAAAGAGTCGCTGAGGCTGTACCCGCCAGCATGGGGCACCTTCCGCCTGCTGGAGGAGGAAACCTTGATTGACGGGGTCAGAGTCCCCGCCAACACCCCGCTCCTGGTGCGTGGGGGTCCTGTCTGCGTGCCCTTGTGCTGGCTGTTTTGGGCTGTCCTGGGAGGGGGTGGCCCTCTTGTCATCTCTGGCTGCCCTGTGTGTTCTCACTTGAGTCTCACCACAACCCTGGGAGGTCTCTTTCTCCCCCCTCACACTGTCCAGTGCGGGGTTACAGCGGATGATTCCGGAAGGCAGGGGCCCTGTTTCCAGGCGAGGACGCTGAGTCTCCGAGAGGCTTTTAGGGGTTGGGTCTCTTGTTTTGTCTTGTGTAAGAAATTCTTTCCTTTCCTAAGCTCGGCATAGTCACCTACATTGTCATCTAGCCATTTTACATGTTTCTTCTGAAAGTTAAGCCCTTAGCGACTAGGAATTGATTCCGTGCATGGTGTGAGGTAGGGATCTGCATTCGTCTGCTCGGGCTGCCACAGCAAAGCCCCACAGACTGGGGAGCTTGGCAGGCATTCATCTCCTCACAGTTCTGAAAGTCCTCACAGGCTGGAAGTCCAAGGTCAAGGTGTGGGCAGCGTGGGTCTCCTCCAAGCCTCTCGTCTCCTCCCCATGTCCTCACATGGCCTCTTCTCTGTGTGCATCTGCTTTAGTCTCCTCTTCTTATAGACACTGGTCCTACTGGATTAGGCCCACCCTAATGGTCTCATTTTAACTTAATTGCCCCTTTAAAGATCTTCTCCCCAACTATAGTCTCATTCTGAGGTTAAGGCTTTAACATATGCATTTTAGGGGGACACAGTTCAGCCCCTAACTGGACCCATTTTTATTCTCATGAAGATGAATGCTGTTCCAGTCCCATCTGTTGAGTACCGCCCTCCCCCCGGCTCTGCCAGGCCTTCCTGGCGTGCATCAAAGCTTCATCTGCCTGTGTGCTTCTTTATTCTGTTTGCCTTTTTTTTTTAACACCCCTGCGACAATACCACCTGCCTTAGTGACCATCTCCTCAGCCTGCTCTCACTTCTGGCAGGGCAAGGTTCTGTGTCTGGGTCTCCGCTGGGGTGTGCAACCCAGGGGGCCTCCCGGGGGCAGACCTGGGCTCCCATCCGAGCTGTGCTGCCGGCTGGCCTGGCTGGGTCATCTCAGGTGAGACCCCGGGCCTCAGTGCCATCCTTGGAAGATGGGGATGATGGTACTTGAGTCAGCTCATTGAGAAGAGTCACTAGGATTGTGCACATCATGTGTGTGTGACAAGAATCCCAGGCACCTTGTCAGCACCTTCGCTGACCTCGGCCCCTCCCTGCCCTTTTCAGAGTTCAGCCCCAGGCCCTTCTCCGTCCCTGGTGGCCCTGACTCTTGGCACAGAGAGCCCAGCAGAATGGCTCGGGGAGGAACTCTGGGCAGTAAAGAGCTGGGGGCCGGCACCTAGGGCCCAAGCTATGGGGGGTGGGGGTGGGCAGGGCACGGAGTACTAACCCCATTGAATCAGTACCATGAGCACAGGTGAAAGGCCAGTGGGGGGTCTGCAGCTCCCCCCACCCCCCAAGCAAGCCTGGTGTTGATGAGAAACTTGGAATAATAACAGTAGCTCTTGGGATCTGGAGGAAGGAGCCCCATAGCAGACTTGAGTTTGAGTGTGTTTGGCTACTTTCTTGCCAGATGGCTTCAGGCAAGTCATGAACCTCTGTCTGAGCCTCAGCTTCCTCATCTATAAAGTGGGGATAATTGCAGCCACCCTGCCCCCAGCTGGGCGTCATGGGTACATTGGGCTGTCCCTTTTCTTCCTCTGAGAGATTTTCCAGGGCTGGGGGGTGGGGAACTGCTCTACTGAGAGTCACCCCACTGAGTGGCTGCAGTGAATGGGGGAGGCGTGAAGGGACTGATGTTTGGAACCAGAGACAAGCAGATCCTGTGCCCACAGTTCAGCACCTACGTCATGGGGCGGATGGACACGTACTTTGAGGACCCACTGACTTTCAACCCCGATCGCTTTGGCCCCAAAGCACCCAAGTAAGTCTCTCTTCGAGCTGTCGGTACGTGGAGGCCTGGAGGGAGGATGGGCCCCGCAGCCTCTGGTCTGGGCTGCCTGTGCCCGCCAGGACCACAGGCTTTCAGATCCCTGTGAGGGAGTCGTGATCCCCAACCTGCACCCTTTAACTGGGGAGGAAGTCACCATTCAGAGAGGGTAGGTAACTTGCCCAAGGGCCCACAGCCAGTAAGCGGCAGAACTGGGGTTTGAGCCCAACTCAGACTGGGTTTAAAGCCTGTGCTCATAACCAGTCCCTTATACTGGGAAGCCCTGTGACTTGGACAAGCGACTGCACCTCCCTGAGCCTTGCTGTTTCCAGCTGAGAAATGGGAATGTGGACGGCTCCCTCTGGGGGGTGCTGTGGGAGGAAATGCACGAAGTGCCGAAGCAGCACTAGGAGAGCCAGGCTCCAGGGACAGGCCCTGAGTGCAGACGCCGAGGGCCCAGAATGTGTGCCGGCCCAATGAATAGGTGACATGGGGCCTTGGGCGAGTTGCTTTGCCCCTCTGAGCCTCGGTTCCTCCGCTGAAACCAGGGATAATCACAGCTCCTTCCAAGGGCCGGAGGAAGGTAACAGAACGCTTAGCAGAGTCAGCTCTAGATGTTTTCAGCCCGGCCAGTGCTGCTCACCAGCAGGCGATGGTTTTGTCTTGCCTGTCGGGGGCTGTGGGCTGCCTCCTGACACCTCTGTCCTTGCAGACCCAGGTTCACCTACTTCCCCTTCTCTCTGGGCCCCCGCTCCTGCATCGGGCAGCAGTTTGCTCAGGTAGGAGGCCAGGGTGTGCTTGCTGCCCAGAAGAGACTGCAGGGTGGGGTCTTGTCCTGGGCCAGGACGCCCATGTCAGAGCCCTGCTCTGAGCCGCCCTGGGCTGGGGGCTGGGGACCCAGGGGCCTTGGTGTTGCACTCACTGCCTCTCTCCCCGCCCCCGGCCCCCCACATGCCCAGATGGAGGTGAAGGTGGTTATGGCCAAGCTGCTGCAGAGGTTGGAGTTCCGGCTGGTGCCCGGGCAGCGCTTCGGGCTGCAGGAGCAGGCCACGCTCAAGCCGCTGGACCCTGTGCTGTGCACCCTGCAGCCCCGGGGCTGGCAGCCTGCTCCCCCGCCCCCACCCTGCTGAGGGTAGCTGGGGCAGGACCGACTCCTCTGGCAGGGGCCGCGCCCACCTTCCTCTGCACCCACGGCCACCCACCCCGCTCCTCTGTTGTCTTCCTCTGGGGTGCCCTCCATGCTAGCTCCCAGCGGGCCCTCCATCCTCCACCGCCTGCTTCCCAGCCCTCAGAACGCCCATCTGCTGCTAATGCCACTCCCCTTCCTGGGCCAGCCCCTGCCTAGCTCCCAGCTGCCACATAGATAGCGCCTCCCACCTCCTTGCGCAGGCCACTCTGTGCCAGACACCCTAACTCTTGCTCACTCCCGGAAGCCTCTTCAGGTGTCCCCTCCAGGAAGCCTTTCCTGCCACCCCTGGCCGGGCCAGGGGCCCCTTCTCTGTGCTCCCTTGGTCACCTGTGCTACCTCTAACACCACACTGACCACACTGTATCGTGAGTGTCCTTTGACGTGACCGACCGCCCTGCCAGACCGTGAGCGCCTCGAGAGTGGGGTCTGCGTGTGATTCGTCTCTGAGGCCCCCCCCACGCCCACCGAGGGCCTGGCACAGGGTCGATACTCAATAAATATGTGTTGACTGCATGAATGAACGGCCAGATCAGGCCAGGACGCTCTGGCCTCAGTTTGTTCATCTGTCAAATGGGGTGATGTTGAACCAGGCTCTCCAGGGGCTGATGTAGCTCTGAATCTGGCTCCAGAGAGGTGCAGACATTGGGAAAAGCCCACCCAGGTTACCCAGAAGGCCCTGTGTTAACAGAAGCTGGTTCCCTTGTTCTGTGCAAGACCTTGCTCCTTAGTGGAGTGTGAGGTTGGGGTTACAGGCAGGGTTTTGAGAGCTTGATTGGAGAAGGTCGGGGGCCCTGGGGCCTCTCATGGGCCAGTTGGTGCAGCTGAGCACCCAGGTGTCTGGCCTCATGCCCCTGGCCTCCTCTTCACCTGCTACCACAATGCTGCCCCTCCTGAGCGGGCTAGAGGAGGCGGGCGGGACCCAGCCCCAGCAGTGAGACTGCAGCCCTTGCTGTGGTTAGAGGTGAAGATGCCGTCTCTTCCTCCACCTCGGGGTGGCCAAGGGGCAGTCAATAGTGGCCTGAGTCTCCCCTCCAGCACTGGGGAGCTTGTCACTGTTATGCAGAGAACAAACTGCCCTTGCCTTCCACCTGGGCCTGTGCCTGGAAATGTGCCCCTCCACACCGACTAGAGCTGTGTCCGCCAGCCCGTGCTGCGTTGGCCCCTTGTTCTTGGTCACAGTCTTGCATGACAGCTCCGACAGAGTTTCCCATTTAGCAGACAAGGGGACGCAGGCTCAGGGGAAGAAGTGGCCAGCTCGGGCAGGTGGGTGCACTGCACTGGGGTGGAACTGGGTCTCCGCCCAGGCGGGCAGAGTTTGACCTGAGCCTCTGGGCAGAGAGGGTCCCTGGATGCCTCTGCAGCTGCAGATTCCTTGCAGAGGAAGCATCTTCCTGCTCCCTCAGCCTCCATCCCAATCCGGACACTCGCTGACACTCATCAAACTCCACCGCACCCCCGCTGTTTCTAGTTTCCTGCCTGGGGGGCCCCGAGAACCTTCTGAGGCTCTGAGAATGGTGTGCCGGGGCTCTGCCTCAAGCTGTATGGCCAAACCCAGCCCTGCTTGCCTCTGCCCGGCCTGGAAGTAGGCCCTTCTCACGGCCACCCAAATGCCACTGTCTCCTATTGTCTCCTTCCTGGGTCCTCAGCCCTCACTGCTCCGGGACCTGCCCTCTTCCCCCCCCCCCCCACCCCATCCTCTGCAGCCTCTCTCTGAGGTTCACCAGCACCTACAGACCCACAGCAGCCCCTACTCCACAAACTCCATGGCCCCCACATCATAACCCCCCAGCCAGCCTACACCAAGCCCCCAATACCAGCCCACAGCTACTCCACGCCCTCTGCCTCCGGCCATGGTGGGGCCTGGCCCTCACCGGGAAGCACTTTCCATCTAAGAGGTCCCTAGGTCACCAAGTCTCGGCATTCCAGGGGCACAACCTGGCACTGTCTGGGGGGGTCTGAAGGGGTCAGCTTCCTCGGGGAACGTTAAGTTGCCTTTACTGTCCCCAACTTAGAAAATATCTATCTGTCCATTGCTCAGCCTGAGCCTTCACAATCACCACTCAAATCCGCTGGAGTATGAAATAGGCCCATTTTTTAAAAAAATATTTATTTATTGTTTTTGACAGAGAGAGAGAGATACAGAATCAGAGACAGAGAGAAGGGGGAGGGCCCAGAATAGTCTCCATAGTTGCGCATCATTGGTTTTTCCACATAGTTTCATTCCACAGGTGGGTACAGGGCTGCACAGGGCAGGAACTGGGCCGGGGTCTCACCCCTGTAAGAACCGAACTGGGGGAGCTCCCTAGTTTAGCATATGGGTCTGCACGGGCTGGGGCTGGGATTCTATCCTCGGTCCCTGGGGCTGCAAAGTGAGCACTTAACCCACTGAGCTATCCCGGCTTCCCCTTAATAGGCCCATTTCATAGATGAGAATATCAAGGCCACAGCACACAGCCAGGCTATAGAGGACTTGGGACTCAAACCCTTGGCCTTTGTATCCAATGACCTTCCATCAGCCCAGCAAGCCAGGCCTGGGCTTGCCTCTGTGGGCTGGAAACCCAGGGCTGGAGGGATGAGGGGCTGGACCCTCACGCTGGTTCTGCTGCCACTTTCTGTGGGTCTGTGCACCCTTCCTGACCCTCCCCTGCCCCGCCCCCCGCCCCAAGCCACTTCCCCTTACAAAACCAGGCTTTTTGTGAGAAAGCAGGTGGTTCTGAGACCTGGGCCAGCTGGATCGGTCTATGGGGTGGGAACTGAACAATTTTTATTTTTAAGACCCCCCAGGAGACCCCAAACGTGCAGAAGGCTTGTGCCACCCCCCTCCCCCCTCCAGGGCCAGACATGATGAATGGCACAGTGACCAAGGCCCTGCAGTCAGGCCTTCTGGGGTCAAATCCTATCCCATCTGTCACTGGTAATGGTGCTTGGACCTCAGTTTCCCCATCTGTAAGACAGGACAAATAACAGGACCCACATCCTAGGGTTGGTGGGAGAATTAAGCGCGTTCTACCTGGATCGTGCTTGGCACAGTCTGTCAGCATTAGTGCTGCAGACGCGCAGACGCGCCCACTGTTACTGTCACTGGCTGTAGCGTCTTTATCGCTATTACCTCCAGAGACGAAGGGCTTGTCTGGGAGGCCAGTTAGTGCAGTTCCCAGAAGAGCCGCACGGTGGCGCCGCGGCGCAGCGCTGGGGTGGGCGCGGCAGCCGCTGGCCGTGTGGGCGGTGCTCCAGTCTGCGGAGGGTCCAGGGACCGGGGCGGAGGCGACACAACCAGCCTCTGGGAGGCGGGGTCAGGCCTGGTGCTCACGGCGGCCCAGGCGCATCCAGCGGGGCTTCCTCTGACCTGGGGCGGAGGTGGGGAGGCGGGCATCGCCGTGCCCATGTCGCACATGGGGCCACCTAGGCACGGCAGGCGGCTGGTGGGGGCGACGAGGGCGCTGCCAGCAGGCGGGGCTGCGGCGGTAGCTGGGCGGTCCTCCCTCCACCTCCGGGCCCGCGCCTGGGTCTGGCGGTGGCACATGGGTTAGGGCGCAGCTTCGACAAGATGGGCCCGCGCTGGAGAAACGCACACAGCGAGGCTGCGTGCGGGCACTTTGCCGCCTGGAAGGGCCGGGACGGCTGCCCCGTGACTCCGCAGGGTGGAGCTGCTCTGATGCTTGTGCTCTCGCGGAAGCCATCTTCCCTGCCCTGGGCCCAGGGGGCCCGGAGGCCGGCCATGAGGGTCCCTCTGGGTGGCTTGTGGCCCAGGCCAGGCTGGGGGCGAGGCCTCGGGAGCCTTGGTCTCCCTGGTGCAGGTGGGAAGCTTGGCCCAGCCGGGTGGGTGGGTGGGTGGGTTTCCTCCTTGGTGCTCTGGTGGCAGGGACAGGAGGCTGGCTCCCAGTGGCAGCCAACAGGGGTGGGCAGAGGACCCAATTAGCTGCCCACCTGGGAATGTTCTGGATGGGGCTCAGCCCCTCCTGGTTGTCTTGGCCAAATGGGTATGGTATCCTTTATACTGGTCCAGAGTCAGGTAGGTGCAGCCTGGGTTGCCCCACAAACACGGTGGCAGCAGGCAGGATTCCGGGATGATTATGAGTGAGGGGAGCTCGGGCCACAGGCAAGAGGTGGCTCAGGCCAGAGGCTCTTTGCAGGTTTCATCCCCTCTGCATGGAAGTTTGCTTTCCTCTTGGGGTAAGCACCCTGTCTTCAGCAGGCTTCCTGCTGAGGGTCTCAACCCCCGTGGGGTGGGTGACTCCTAAATCCACACGTCTTCCCAGACCTCACCCTGGGCTCCAGATAGCCTCTGGTATCTCCGCCTGGCCGTCCAAAAATACTGCCAGTCCAGGGAGGGGACGGGCACCGGGGGTATTTCTGGCAGCCGGCAGAGGCTTACTCCTGAGGGTCACTGCGCTGAATCAGGGCTCGGGTGGGGACCCGTGGAGGCAAGTCCCTTCCTTGGCCCCGAGCTTTAAAGTCACTAATTTCTCCCAGAACACAGCCTCTCCTGCACTTCTCCCCGAGGAAACCATGGTCACCCTCATGGCAGCCCCGGCTGGCGCGCTGAACCACCAGTGCCAGGCAGCCTGGGTCTCCAGGGGCAAGTCCCTGAGGGGCTGGCATGGGGGCCAAAGGAGTCAATACCTGGCAAGGTTAGGTGGCTTGTCCAAGGTCACATACCTAGGAGGCATGGGTCCACCTACGGTCCTTCAAGTCATGCCCCAGGTGAAGCTCCTAGTTAGAGACTGTCCTGACTCTATTTACAGTGCGACCAAAGGCCCAGGAAGATGGGGTCCCTAGCAGGGAGGAGGTGGGGGAGCCCCAGACCCAGCTGTGGCCCATGTGAATGTGGGGTAAGCAGGTGCCAGTGGGCAGGAAATGGAGCCTCCTCCCTGACACCCTTCCCAGCTCTGATCAGGCTGGCCCTGACCCCCTCTGGCCCTTACCCACTCTGGCCCTGATCCCGCTCCAGCCCTGACCCCCTTCTGGCCCTGACCCCCTCTGGCCCTGACCCCCCACCTCCTGCCCCCGGCACTCCAGAACCCTTTCCTCCCAGATCTGTGCTGGCTGGCTGAGCAGTGTGGGAATGCAGAGGTGGGGGTGCGGGTGGGGTGCTGAGCACATGGAACCCAGGGGAGTGGTCAGACAGGCCCGTGTCACCCTCCCTTGTGCAGTGGGATGACACCTTCCCCTGAGGCTGCTGTGACTTAGGGAGGGGCCAAGAGGGCCTGGGTCTGTGAGAGTTGCCCTCTGCTCATTTTATGCTCCTTCAAGCACCCCAAGTCCTGCCAACTGGCGAGACCCGAGCAGCAACCCACCTGTGTCTCTCGCTGCATCTCCCGTTGCCATCCATTCCCGGAGCCCCAGCTCCTTGTTGGCCCTTCTCCATCTGCACCAGACCCTGGTCCTTCCTGGGCGCCTGGCCCCTACCACCCAGGTGTCTGCCTGTGTGACACTACACACAGAGGTCCTCCCAGACCGCCACCTTTCACCCCAGCTGTGCCCTGCCTTTCCTCCACGGACCCCACGAGCCAGGAGCCCACGGGGCTGCCCATCATCATGCCCATGGAGTAGAGAAGATGCCACGGGCATGCCAGGTCTCAGTGCCCACAGCAGGGACACCAGCAGCTGGCTGGATGAGCTTGCAGAGCCAGAGGGCACAGGCTCATGCGAGCCCACCACATGCACACACACTCCCACGTGCCCATAACCGCTCCTACACACGTGCCCACCTGGGAGCACACCCCCCATGTCCATACATGCTCCCCTGCACACGCACATATGTGTGCACACAGGATGGGCACACACATACTTCCCTCCACACACGTACGTGCTCCCATGCACATAGGTGCACAACTATCACACACACACTCGCTTGTACAGACTCAGACCCACACTCCACATGTGCACACATCTTCTCACATGCACACACATTTTCCCACACATGTACCCAACCCCACACAGTGTACACGCATGGCACACATGCTCACACATTTACACACACCTTTGGGCACACATGTAGTGGGTCCATAGCTGCTGTGGTGACCTCAAGAACAAAGAAATCGAGTTGGATTTTTTTTCCCCTGACACATGCTCCCACAATAAAGAAAACAGGAAGGGACTTGGACCAGAGGCAGGAAGGGGAAGTAGCCTGTGCACAGGAAGCTGGCTCCAGCCGGGTGGACACAGGGTGGCCTGTTTGGGTGGACTCTGGAGCAGACAGACAGACGGCTGCAGGGTGCGAGGCGTCTGCGCCCTGGTGCTGATCCTTCCCAGTCCCCAGAGGGGACTTCCTTCAGAGAGTGGTGGCCTGGCCCCTCCTGCCTTTGCTCCCCAGATCTCGGAGCTGGGAAAGGCCTCAGTGCTGATGGAAGAGCTTGGAACGCTGTCCCACCCCCTCATTTTTCTGAGACTCATGGACCCTTCAGCAGCAGCAGCATCTGCCCCCTCCTCCAGGAAGCTGCCCCTGATTTCCCCAGGCCCTGGCTGCCTCCTCTCCCACAAGCATCAGTCTTCTCGCCTCAGGGTCACCACCACCTTCAGCCCCTGCCAGAGACCCCTGCCACTCCCCAGGCGAGCTGTCCTACCTCGTACCTTGGCTCCTGCTGGCTCTCTTCCTGAAATGCCTTCTCTTCCCCTGAAAAAATGTTCTGATCCCTCAAAGATGCATCTCAAATACCAGCTCTTCCAGGAAGCCCTCCCGTAGCTGCCTGGGCTTGGTAGTCAGCTTCTCCCTTCTTCTTAGGCCACGCCACCCTCTCTGTGCTCTGCATACAGAACCGGGTAGACCTCGAGCGCAGGGGCGTTCGTTCCTCTGGGACTCAGCCCAAAGCTCTCCCTGTGCCTCCTGGCCTGGTCTCCGGCCCAGGCCCTTGGTGAGAGCTACCCTTCCCCTTGTGGGGGACCCAGAGGAGGAACGATGCTGGCTCATGGGCAAGCCCACAACGAATGCACGCTAAGCACTGGCGAGGTATGTACTCTAAGAGCCTATTCCCTGAGCACCCATTCGTGTCAGACACAGAGTTGTGTGGCTACCCCCAGGGGGCTCATCTCCATCCCCACTCAGCACCCCCAAAGCAGATGGAGCAGTTAGCGCCCAGGGGGTGCCCATAGTGTCGACTGCTCTTGCTCAGCCAGTCAGAGGTTAGGGCCATGCCTTCCTGTAGCCCTGGAGACAGACTGGCGGGCTCCAGAGCCACTTGGGGGTGGCCTTGGGTGGGTCACTTAACCCATTCTGTGACATGGAGACGAAGGTCATGGCTGCTGTGGAGAGCTGAGGGAGGGGACCAGCGTGGTGGCACTCAGCACGACCCTGGACCAGCTCACGCCCGTGCGTGGCGTCCGTCCTTGTTTCTCTCTAGTACCCACAGCCACCCCTCACTGGTGGAACCATTCCCAGGGAGAGGGTGTGCGGGCACTCTGGGGTCTCCAGGACTGGGGCTGGGGTCTTGGGGACTGACAGGGAACCCCGGGGTGCAGTAGTTTCTCAGGCACCATTCTGAGGCTGCCGGGAGAGGCGGGGCAGGGGAGGGCAGTGCCCAGATTTATCCACCAATCGCGAGGGCTCCTGGTACTGGAGCATGTTCTTATCTTCTCAGCCCAGCATGGGGAGGGGGAGCGGGCCCGCCGGCAGGGGCGGGGCGCTGCTTGCGAACCGGACTCGGAGCAGGGCCCTCAGCCCCAAGCCCCACCAGGTGGGTGACAGCCGGAGGGCTCTGAGTGTTCCTGCGGGCTGGTGGCCGGCTGCCCACTCCTCTCCTGCACCATGTCTGACGGCGAGGGCCCCTCAGCTGGTGAGTGGCAGCGCTATATTTACTCACTACAGGTTGGGTGGCTGAGCCAAGGCCACCGACTGCAGACAGCTGTGGGGCTGGACCCCCTTCCTCCTAGCCTGATGCCGGGGGCCTGAACTCCTGGAGCAGAGAACTTGACTTTCAAAGTTATGTTCTGCCGCACCCCAGCTTCCCAGTGGCGCTGCTGCAGAAGGCTGGGCTGGCTGCAAACCCCTCTCACTGTCAAGGGGCTTCCAAAGCTGACCCACAGTGCAGCAGGGGCCTGGGCTGCGGCTGGACCCCTGGCTGGGCTTGGGGGGCGGGGAGAACTGCATGCAAAAGAGTGTGTGTAAATGGCTATCTGAGAGGGGAGGAGCCTGCACCTTCCATCTGACTCCCCAAAGGTCTGAGACTTGTGGAAAGTTCTGAAGCCCTGGTCTGTTGGCTCAGGGGCCCCCAAGCCCTCTAGATTGGAAATGACCGGGGACACAGACAGGTGGAGGGGTGGTCAGATCCTGGTCCTGCCCATGTGCCCCCTCTGCCCTGCCTCCGTCAAGGGGCTGCGTGTGTGTGTGTGTGTGTGTGTGTGTGTGTGTGTGTGTGTGTGTGTGTGTGTGTGTGTGTGTGTGTGTAGGGGACTAGCTGTCCCAATGCCAGGCGTGCTGCCTGGCTCCTTCCATTTGAAGACAAACTGAGATGACATTCCCCTGAATTGGCTGCAGGTGGGGCCCGGGTGGGTGACCCTTTAATCCTGGGGGTCCAGTGGGGACTCCAGAGTCAGGCCGCCAGGTTCAGATCCCAATTCTTTCGCTTGCAGCTTGGGTGACCTTGGCAGGTAGTTGCACTGCTCTGAGTCTCTGTCTTCAGGTGGAAAAGGAGAGAGCAAGGACCATGCCTAACCCACAGGTGGTTGTGAGGACTCAGTGTGGTGGCCCGGACAGCGTGATGCCTGGAGGGCAGGGAGCGCTCAGTGGCACCTTCCTGGGAGCAGCAGGGGTGGGGGTGTCCAGGCAGGAGGCGGGTGCGGGGCCTTTGCAGCTGACCTCCCTGGCTACGCAGCTGCATGCCTGTGGCCTTGGGCTCCTTGTCCATCCAACACCACCATGGGGAAGTGTGGGCATGTAAAGCTGTCCCCAGGGGTCCCGGGGGGGGGGTTGTGGGTGACAGCAGTGTGGCCCCATCATCCATGGTGTCTGATGGACAGCCCCAGTGGTTGGGCCAGGTCAGATTGGAAACTGTGTGTGTGTGTGTTGGGGAGGGAGGCTGACTAGGCTGGCCTGACCTCACCCTCTTCCGCCAGGCGCCAGTGCCACCGGCTGCCAGGAATTGTCCGCTGTGGCTGTGAAGGCCAAGGAGCCAGCATGGGGGGGGGTACGCAGATGGGCCCTTTCTGGCTGGCTCTGCCCACACCTGACACGAACCCGGAATAGCTCTTTCCCCCCAGCAGGGACATGGCCCTGCTTTTAGCAGCTTGTAAAATCACCCGCCAGGGGATGGGTATTTCAGGAAGGCTGGGACTGTATTTAGCCCTTCGGGGATGGAATGAACCTTGTGTCTGGGAGACCAGGAGCCGCGTGGCATTTGCTACCCCTTGGGGGCCAGCGGGCACCATCCTGGCTCTGCCCACCCTTGCTTGGGGGGGGTCACCCCAGGCGAACTTGGGGTTTGGCCGCCTGTCCAATAAAGTGCCGTGTGACAGAACCTGGTTGTCAGGAGGGAAGGTGGCACCTGTGTGCTGGGCTGTGTGCTCATTTATGGGGGCAGGGAGAGTCTCCTAGACTGTTGTCTGAAGTTCAAATCTCTCTAGGGTTTCTACCTTGTGGAAGGGATAGGGCCCAGGAGGCAGCGGTGAAATATTTCTACCTGTTTCCAGTAACCAGTCCGGGGCCTGTGTCAGCAGCTCTATAAAGTTTTCAGCTCTGCTCTCCCTACCTGCATGACCTTGAGCAGATTACTCAAAGGCACTGTGCCTCAGTTTCCTTGTCTGTTAAATGGGGACAATAATAGGACATTAGTTCTATTGTCCTATGAAGTTCCAGTGAGGATTAAGTGACCCAAAGCATGTAATGTACTAAAAATAATGCCAGGCTTATTGTTAGCAGTTGTAGCTGTTGTTATTATTATTCAACTGATACATGAGCTGCGATCCGATAAGAAAATGAAGGCACCACATTATCTGCCATGTCCTGTGTCCTGGCCATTTTGAACACGGTGTCTGTCTAATCCCTGGAGTGGGTGGTCACATGAACCCCACTGTATGACTGAGGAACCTGCAGCTCAGAGAGGCAAATAGGTTCACCCAAGGTCGCCCAGCTGGTCAACGTAGAGCTGGGATTCAAACCCAGCTCCCTGGACTCTGGGCAGAACCCAAGTTCAGTGCTCCTTCCAGCGGGCTTCTCACCTTGCTCACCTGAGGGGGTGCTGACAGTGTCCTAGGCCTTTTTGGCCCTCAGACCCCCCCCATTTTAGAGACAGCTAGCTCAATAATACCTCCAATAATGTGGAGCCTTAAAAAGAAATGTGGTACCTCGTTAGGGTGTCAGGAAAATCCCCCAGGGCAGGAGCCCCGCCGGTGGCCCCAGGGTTTATGGCCCGGTGCCTGGGCTGGGGAGCCCGAGGCTAAGGTTACAGGGAGTCAGCATCGTATTTATAGCAGGAGCTCGGCTGCCCCGGTGGAGGTGCTGCCCTGCTGTCTCCTGTCTGGCCTGGCTCTGCCCCGAGGCATTTAAGCTCTGGTACTGCCTGGGTGGAGGGTCCCAGAAGGCGCTGGCTTCACACATCCTGGGCCCTATTGACTGTTTTCCTGCCTTTGACCTTGTGACCCCGCCCCGCCCCCCACCTTGGCAGAACTCCGCAGGAAGAGGCCCAGGCTCT
Organism: Craseonycteris thonglongyai; assembly: GCA_004027555.1. Taxonomy (NCBI): domain Eukaryota; kingdom Metazoa; phylum Chordata; class Mammalia; order Chiroptera; family Craseonycteridae; genus Craseonycteris; species Craseonycteris thonglongyai. The sequence continues at coordinate 23,188 of PVKE010002656.1, forward strand.
GTGCTGTCAGGTGCTCCACCTTTGGGAAAGTTTGCAGTGAAGCAGTTTTACAGTTCCAAGCACTGATGAATAGGCCGCGGGGTTCTCAGCACAGCACTGATGAAGGTCTGCCGGTCAGAGCCCGGGGTTCCCATCTCTGCTCTGCCTCTCCCCGCTCTGTGCCTGTGGGTGGGTCCTATGACCTCTCTGAGCCTCAGTGACTGGTGGACGCTGGCCTTGCATCAGAGGGTGTGGTAAGGAGGGCTAAGTGCTCAGCCAGCAGAATGGCCCTCTCTGTCTTCCTGTGTCACCCCCAGCATCTCTCCTGCTCCCTCTGGGTCCCAGCCCCCACATATCTCACTCAATTCCCCTGCCATCCCAGAGCCCAGCTTCTAGCCCACCAGACCTCACAGGAGGCCCCTGGCCAGGAAACAGCAGCCTCCACCTCCCCCCTTGTCCAGCCTGGATTTTGTTCTCTGTTCTGGTTACGGCCCGACCGCAGGGATGGGCCTGTGGCAAGCAGCTCTGCCAAGAGATAAGAGCAAAGCACCAGCCTGTGTAGTCTACGCCGTCAGATCTAAAAAATGGGGTATGAGTTTAGATTAAGGTGACCAGATTTTAACATTGGTAAAGCGGGACACCATTGATGGGGCGGGGAGGCGGGGGTTCTTGATTTAAAATTTGGTTTATCTCCCTCCATTCCCTAGCTTGTCGTGCATTCTTTCCAAAAATTGGGACTTTTTTAAAATGCCGCGGGACGCGGGACAAATTGTTAAAAATCAGGACTGTCCCGCCAAAAGCAGGACATCTGGTCACCCTAGTTTAGATTAGAGAAAAACATTGGAAAATGAAAACTATGAGGCGTCCATATTCCATCACTGTAACGCAGACACTTCCCTGAGTCTATGGCCTCCAAGTAGAGGCTGTAGCCTCAGGTTAATAACAGGCTTTCCCAAATGAATTGTTTTAAAAAGATTTTATTTTATTGTTAGAGAGAGAGAGGCGGGGAGGGCCCAGAGCAGTCTCCATAGCTGTGCATCATTAGTTGTGACCTGGTTTCATTCCACACAGGTGGGTGTGGGGCCATGCGGGGTGGGAACCGAACCGGGATCTTGCTGGATGGGAGGCGAGCACCTTCTCCCAGCAGTTACCAGTTGCTCCGCAGTTCAGCATATAGGTTTGCACGGGCCAGGGCCGGGCTGGGACTAGAACCCAGGGCCTCTTGGTTGTGAGACAAGCGTTCAACCACTGAGCTATCCCAACATTCCCCAGTTGAATTTAATAGTATATAACTAGAGGAACTAGAGGAATTTAAACAAAAATGTACAGCTTATCATAGGGCTGTGGCGATGAACACACAATGTTTCATGCGAGGAGATAAAACCTGCTTTAAAAGCAACCTTCGCAGAGGCTGGCGATGGTCTCTGAGCTCTTCCCTGAGGGGCTTCCATGACCGAGGGCTGGAAGTCAGTGTGGAAGTCAGTGTGGGGTTGGGCTTCTTGTGAGGGCTCAGATGTTCCTGCAGCTCTGGGCCCCGTGTTCCAACCTCTGAGACGGAGTGTTTAGAAAACACTACCAAGTTTAAACACAGCTGCTAGGAATCCCGCCTCATTTATTTCGGGTGGAAAAACATGTCAAAGTGCCCGTGCAGTTGCAGAAACACCCTTCCTGTGGCTTCTCGCTGAAGGGGCGGGCTCACGGACTGAGTGCACACACACTCTGATTCAGCGGGTGCGTTCTGCGGGCAGGATGTCCCATGGCATAGGGGAAGAGCTGGGGGCTTGCCTTCCCCTCACACTTGTTTCTTTGCCCAGAGGCAAAGGGTTAATAGAACGAGCTTTCTAGAGCGGTAAATGAGTATGTATATAGTAGGTGCTAAATAAATGCAGGCCCCCCTTCCCCTAGGTCCTTCCGCACACGTAATTCCAGGTGTCTCTCCGTATAGTCGTATGTGGTAAACATTATTATTCCATTTCATAGATGAGTAAAGTGAGGTTTAGAGAAATTGAGTGACTGGCCCCAGAGCACAGAGTGAGTAATGGGAGAGCTATGGGACCCGGATGCAGGAAGGCCCGCCCCAGCACAAGCAGCCAGAGGGGGGCCAGACAGGCCCTCAAGCCTTCCCTAAGAAGGGGGCAGGAGGGCAGGGAGCAGGCTTGGGGGAAAGGCTTTTGCCAGGAGCCAAGACAAGCAGGCAAGATTCAGTCTGACTTTCTACAGAGGGAAGGGGTGTGTGCTGGTGGCGGTGGGAGTGGGGAGGGGAGCTCTGGGTTTGGACATGTGACCCCCAGCCCAGGAAACATGAACGCACTGAGCGACCTCCAGCCAAGTCCCACTCAGAGCAGTTATCTGCTGGCTCTGGGATTCACACCAAGGGCTGGTCCCCTGGCTCCGCCCTAGCACCAGAATGAGTGGGCTCAGCGGACCCCCCATGCTCACAGCCCAGGCCTGCTCTCGGTCCCGATCTGCTGCTGCTGGTAGGTGCTCCCGGCATCTTCATGCCCAAGAAGTGTGGCTGAGGCTGGAGCAGCGCCTTGTGCTGTGTCCTCAGCCCCTGGCCGGCCCCCATCCCTGGCTCCCCAGTTCCTCCCAGTGAGAGAAACAGCATTAGCCACGAGCTGCCGTTTATGGAGCAGCTACGCGTGCCCTGCCCTGGGGGGCTTCCTCCCATCATGTTCACTCATTCATGTGTGTCACAGCTCTGTGAGGGGCGCTGTCCCCTCTAACCAGCCTGGCCACGAGTGGGCAATGAATGAACTTCAAGTGCCAGGCCTGGGACTCGGGACTGCACCCCCAGCTGCGCTCCTTCCTGGCGGTGTGGGGTTCTGTCCTGTGACTCAGGAGGACACAGAAGGGCCCCACAAAACAACCCTCCCTCAGCCTCCATGGACTCCCTTCTCTTTCACTCTTGAACTCAAAGGAGGAGCCTCAGGAATGACCTCGATCCCAGAGGGAAGGTGTCATAAATAGGTGCCACCAAGACTGGCAGCTGTGACATCCATGTGACTACGTGTGTCCAGGGTGCCTGGCAGTGGCCCTCCTCCCACAGGGTCACAATTCAGACAGGAGGCATTGGCAGGAGGAGTGGTCACAGTTAAGATTTTTCTAGGCCCAGCACGGCTGTCAGGGTGGCCTTAGCCCCCAAGTGGCAAGGAGAGCATGTCACAGGATCAGCCTTGCTCAGTACCTCCTGCCCACTCAGAGCATGTGAGGTCAGGGCTCCCAAGCCTCCCCTGAAGCTCTGGGGAGTTTGTGGGGGGGGGGGCAGGGCATTTAGGGGAGCTGTGCTCGGCTTCCTCTGAGTCCCACTGGGGTGGGGGTGGGGGGAGACGGGAATGGCCGGTGATGGGTTCTCTGGCCGTGGGCTCTGCCCGGAGTCCTTGTTCCGGTGTTGACTGCAGCATTGTTTTTATTCTTTTGGAACAGCGTTATTGAGATGTAATTCACACACTATACAACGCACCCACTTAACACGTACACGTCAGTGTTTTCAGTAAGGCCACGGAGTTGTGCTGCCACCACCAGTCCATTTTCGGAGATTTTTAGCGCCTCAGAGCGAAACCCCCTCCCCATTAGCAGTCACTTCTCTGTCCCTGGCAACCACTCATCCACATTCTTTCTCTATATTTGCCTGTCCTGGACACCCTGCATCGACGGAACCATACGACAAGTGGCTTTGGAGACCGGCTTCCTTCACTCGGCATAATATGATCAGGTTCATCACATTGTGGCACATACGGTACAACTTTTTTTCATGGCTGAATAATATTCCACCAGATGAATGGGCCGTGTTTGTTTATCCATTCGCCATCCGTTGGTGGGCATCCATGTTGTATCTGCTTGTTGGCTGTTCTGAATAGTGCTGCTATGAACGCCAGTGTACAAGTTGCTGCGTGAACCTATGTTTTCACGTGTTTTGGGGGGTACTCCTGGAAGGGGAATCACTTTGTCATGGGGTAACTCTGCGTTTGATCTTCTGTGGAACCACCAGACTGCTTTCCACGGGCAGCCACACCATTTCACTCCCCCACCAGCCGGGTAGGAAGGTTCTGATTTCTCCACCTTCTTGCCAACACGCTTGTTATTATCTTTCTGACTCCATGCGCCCTAGAGGGCATGCATTCTACTGTGGCTTTAATTTGCATTTCCCCGATGACAAGTGAGCTTGTCAGTGAGCATCTTTTCATGGTCTCATTGGCCATCCAGCCTCCGTTTCCTTGCTTGTAAAGTGGAGACGATGCTGGTGCCTGCCTCCCAGGCCATGATGAGGACTCAGTGACCTGTTCTGGGGCCCTGGCACAGGGTGGCCATCAAGCACATGTTTGCTGCCTGCCATTGAAGGCTGGGCTTAGATCCCTCTTCTGTGTGCTGGTGGGAGGAACATGGAGCAAGTTGAAATCTGGGTGTTCCAAACACTATCACCAGAGAAGGTGCTGAGTGGTCCCGCCCATCACAGAACGATTTCTTCCCAGCTTTGCAGGTCTGCAGGGGTGGGCAGGCCAAGTGACCCGGCCGCGTCTACATAGCCCCAGTGAAACACAGATGAGGTGGGTGTCCAGACCACACGCTCAGTGACGATAAACCCAGCCCGTCAATCGGGTTCCTGGTGAGGAGGCACCTGCAGGTTTTTCCTAGTGCGAATTGTTGGGCCCCCTCCCCTTGGTGGCTCCCCCGGGGGTGCCACTGTCCTCCTGGACTTGCAAGCTTGCGTCTGTTGCTGGAGGGTTCTGGAAAGTGGCCAGGCGCACCCTGCCGTGAGGCTGGACAGGGGTATGGGGCCTGGTGGAGATGTAATGGCCAGGCTGATTGTGTGTCCATTGCCTGAGCCAGAGCCGGGCAGGAGGCAGGGGGTCGTGATCAGCTCCTCACGGCTGGAGGACCAGTCTACCCCTACCCAGTATACCCAGGAGGCCACCCAGAGGGGGCAACTCCTGCTCTCTTCTGGAGCCCAGGGGCAGGAATGGGGCCCCGGTGGCCCTGATGCTCCACTGAGTCTACACTCTGGGGACTCCAGGCTCTTTCCTCGTCCTGCTGTTGGATCCAGAGCTCCTTGGGCAGCAGGTGAGGAGCAGGGACGGGAGTGTGGGGAAGGGATCAGACACACTGGCATTGGCGTCTGAGCCCTGCCACCTGGTACTGTGCTATCTTTGCCAGTCATACAATCTCTCTGAGCCCTTGTCTCCAATGCAAAGCGAGGCTGATGTTACCTTACAGGGTGGCTGCCACGCCTGACTGAAATGCTGCAATGGGACCTCCCACAGAGCCCGATCCCATGGGAGCTCTGGGGTATAGAATGCACCACGGGGCCCAGCAGGAGAGCGCCTGGCTTTGGCACCCCAATCCCAGGGAGCCAGGCGGCTTCAGTGCCCAAGGGCCCAGCAAGCTCTCCCTCCCCTCCCCCAATGCCTCTGCTCTTGTGCAGTTCGGCTGTGGCCTGTAGTGTACAAAGGACCACACACTTGGTAGCTTGAAACAGCATAGTTATTCTGTCACAGCTCCGGAGGCTGAAATTACTATCACGGGGCCAATGTCGGGGTGTCAGCAGGGGCCATGCTCCTGCTGGAGGAGAATTTGTCCCTGACCCCTTCCAGCATCTGGTGGCTCCGGGCACTGCTGGCCTGGTGGCCATGGAGGCACACTGCCTGCTCCTCTTGTGGCCATTAAGTCTCTGTCTGCTTCTCGGTTACGTGTGCCATGTGATGGCTTTCAGGGCCCACCTGGGAACCCAGGGTAACTGCCCCATCTTAAGACCCTTCACTTCGTCACATCTACAAAGACTTTTCCTATATGTAACATTCAAGGGGTCCAGGGGTTAGGGGCTGACATCCTTGGGGCCACCTCCCAGCCCCCTATAAGCACCAACACAGGATTCCTCAGAGAAGCTGTAGCCCCCAAGGCTCTGGCCAGGGACCCAGGGGACGGCTGAGGGTCTCAGATCCCCCCCACACCGTGGCCTGGCCCCAGTGGGGAGCCTGGCGCCCTCCTGGCCTGTGACTCCTGCCTGCTGTCTCCCCCACTGTGCTGTGCCCTCCAGCCTCTTCTCTTGCTGTGGAAAGAGAAGTTTCTGGTTTAGGAACTCTTCTCATCTCTCTATGAAACCCGGATCCCAAGTCTATGGTCTCCAGAAGGACTCAATCTAAGCTGAGTGTCCCAGCAAATCATGGCCTCAGTTCAGGGCTGTGACCTCTGCCCCCCAAGGAACAGCCAGCCAGCAAGGGTCCCACAGAAGTGGGGCCGGAGCGGGGGCCTGGCTCAGAGAAGATGCTGGGCAGGAATTAGGGACCACACCTTCTACCTTCTGGGCCCTCAGTGTCCCTACCTGTGAAATGAACCAATCTAGAGCAGGTGTCTCTAAAGATCTTCCAGGTGGCATCTCGGGGTCTGTAAAGGGGAATTAAAAAAAAAAAACACCAATAAGAAACTATGCAAACAATCGTTCACTTAGCCGCCAAACACGTCCTGAGCACCTGCTGGGTCCTGGGACAGGGGATGGTCTGCCACAGGAGCAGATGGACAATGAGAGCCCGGTGCCCATGTGCTGTGAGGGAAATGAGGGGTGGGCAAGGAAGGCTTCCTGGAGGAGGTGAGCCCAAGCCACATCTTGAGTTATGATGGGAAGGTTAACAAGGGAGGGAAGGGTCTTTCAGACCAGGGGACAGCATGGATGGTGCAGGACACAGGAGAGCCCGGCCACACTGTGCTCAGGGAGACGCTGAGCCTCTGGCTGCTGGGGACAGCCTTGCACATGGGTCTTCCTGTTACACGTCGAGTCCTCCAAGTGAAGCTACTGCGTGAAAGGTCCTGGGGGTCCTGGCCCAGAAGCAGAGGCGGCAGCAGCATTTAGTCAATCAGTCAGTCATTTAACAAACACTCACTGATCAGCTGCAGCAAGGTCCCTGCCCCCACTGGGCTGACACGCAGGGGTGGGGAGAAGTCACACAGACCACGAACAAAACAATCAGAGTATGCGCAATATGAGGAGGGTGATGAGGATAGAGGGAAGTGAACTGGGACAGAGAGCAGGGCTGTGCAGAGAGGCTGGGAGGGGCTCTCTGAGGTGACACTGGGCTAGGACTTGAGGGGTGAGCCCTGAGAACATCTGAGGAGAGGACATTCCTGCAGAAGAAACAGCAGAGGCAAAGGCCCTGGGGTTAGGAGTGCCTGGTCTTTTTGGAGAACACCAGTGAGGTCAGTTTGGGCAGAGTGGACCAGGGGGTGGGGGAGGTGAGGGCAGAGCAGAGGACAAGAAGACTGTGAAGGGATTTTTGTAGTCCCAGAGGGGACATTGGCTTTGACCCTGAGGGAGCCGGGAGCCATGGGAGAGTCTTGAGTGGAGGAGGGATGAGACCTTGCTTGGGTTTTACCAGCAAGCGCAGCAAGTGGGGATGCCAGTGTCCAGCGAATCCGAGCGTCGGGAGGGAAGAGATGTCAAACCCAAGACCTCCCTGCTGGGTGTGCTGGGAGGTGATTCATCACAGGGTCCCTGAAGGAGCGGCTCCAGGGGCACCATTCGCTCCTCCGCAGCTAATTCGGAAAATGCCGCCGTGCCAGGCCTCTCAGCGCCAACTTGCGGGGAGCCGCTAGCCTTTGCCTTCAGATAGTGCGGACAGCACTGCCCCGAGAGAGGCGTTTCCTCTCCTGTGCCCAGGAAGACCCCCCAGCTTCCAGTTCTCCTTTCCGATTCCCCCCGTGGTGGCAAGGTCTTGGGATGATGTCACACACAGAGGCACACTCCTCCTAACCCCTGTCATCCACACCAGTTGCCAGGCAGAACACGGAGGTGCGGTCACATCTGAATTTCAAATCAACAGTAGAGACGTTTTTAGTGGAAGTGTAGCCCGATGTTGCTTCTTATGGCGACTAGAGACTCCCCACTCCCGTCCCCAGGAGCCTCTCTGAGGACGTTGGTCCTGCGTCTTTCGGCTCATAGACTGAGGGCCCAGCTGGTTGTGGCCCAGGAGGGTGGGGATCAGCATCCCCGGGGTTCAGGGCCACAGAAAGTTCCCCCAGTGCAAGGAGGCTGCCTGCTGAGGCGCAGGCTGGAGGGGAGGGAGCGTTTTCCAGGGAGGGAGGGGGGTCCCAGTGTTGAGACTTGACCCCTCGGGGCTTGGCCCTCCTGGGCTGCCCCCACTGGGCCTCCAGCACAGGACTGAACCCTCTTTGGCTGGTGAGCAGCAGCTTGTCGAGTGCCAAGGGCAATGACCTCCCCTTGGTCTCCCGGCCCCTGAAGAATGTGATTTATGGTCCTGAGCAAACAGGGCTGGTGGGAGAGGAACTGAGTCCAGGCAGAATCGCCTGCTGCTTTTTAAAAGATATACATTTAAAAAACGGCATTAAAAAAAAAAAAATGGTGACGCTTGAAAAAGGAAACAAACCCCAAACTGTGTGGATCGTGGCGGAAACACTCCAGGAGGCTGAAAGGCAGGGTCTGGGGTAGAAAGAATGAGGCCGGGTGGCGGGGAGGGGGGGGGGTGACCCTGGCTTGAACTCCCTGCTGTCATGTAGGGGTGAGTAACTGCCCCTGGCTGAGCCTCGCTGTCCCTGTCTGTAATAGAGGCCCCATTCAGGATGGCGGTGAGAGAGAAGCAGGGAGGGTGGCACATGGGCACAGCACTCATGGGGGAGTGAGGTCTCGTCCCCTGGGAAGTGCCCTGGCCCCCTCACCTGCCCTTTCTGAGGGGCCACCTCTCATCTCAGCCCAGTGACCTAGCACCTCTGACACTCAGCTAGTGAGCCTCCAGTGGAGTTAAGTCTGAACCCCTCCCTAGGTGGTCTGACCCCTCCAGCCACCCTGGGCTCCCTGCCCAGCCCTGTTAGCACCCCACCCTCTCAGACTCCAAGTGGTCAGGCAGAGGGAACTCTGCCCGTCCCACCTGTTTCTCCCCTCCTGGTCCCTCTTCCAGGAATGCTTCGTCCTTCCCACCAGACACCCGCCTCCTCTGTGTGCCTCCTTCCCGCCCAGCGTCCCCTCACTAGATGGTGACCGTCTTTGAGGGCAGAGTCCATGTCTGAGTCATGCCCAGCACCTGGCACATAGTAGGTGCTTAACGAACGCTCTTGTGTCTCTGCTGCGCTTGCCTTTGCTCCCACAGCTGCCTTTATGAAGCACTTGGGTTTGAGCTCCCACTGCTCGGCCTGCACACACACACTTCCTAGCTTTCCTTCCCCAGATCCCGTCAGATACCCCACCGGGCATCATTATCACTCCCAGTTAATGGACAAGACAGGCTGAGGCTCAGAGGGTGTGGGTCATGGGGACGTGAATGCCAGCAAGCTGCAAAGCCAGAGGGCTTGCCAGTAAGTGCCGCTGACCCTGCTCCATGTCCCAGACCGTCCTTGGCCCTGCCCTGGATCCCTGGGTGTTCATGGGTGAATTCCCTTTCCTCTCTGGGCCTCGGTTTCCTGATGAGGGAAGTGAGTGGGGCTGCAGGTGATGGTCTCTGAAGTGTCACACCACTGGGGGTGGGGGACACTCAGCATCTCCACGCCCTGGACTGCCAGCCATCTGCAGATGGCTGTTTGTCCCAACACTAAGCTGCTTCCTGAGACATCACCTTAATCCTGCGGCAGGTGGAAGGATTATCAGCTTGGTGGGGTCTGCCAGGGTGGGGAGGTCCCTGGCCTACACTGCTGCCTCCCCTGCTCCCTTGTGGTGACATTCAGAGTGACAGATGTGACATTCAGAGACCCAAGGCCATGGGAACCTTCTGAAGCCCAGGGACCTCTGCCAGGCAGGTTACTGGGTTCCCAGATCTGCCTCCTGGCTCCTGGAGCTGGTGGGCAGGGCTGCGGGCTGAGCTCCAGGGGTCCGCCCCTGGCCTTGCAGTTTTGTTTCTTGCTTTTGACTTCCACTTGATGGACTATACAGTTAGAGGTGGAGGTGTGGGCAGGCAGGGCTTGCACACACAAAGTCACTGCTGCCAAGTCCTGTTTTGAGGACAGAGGGGTCTGCCTGGCATCCAGCATGGAATGGGGGCGCCATCATCCGCTGGCTGTGGGGGCTGAGTGAGCCTTGGTTTCCTCACCTCCAGCATGAACTGGTAGAACCCACCAGGAGTGGGAACCGAGCCCTCCCTCCCCCCCAGCCGGCAGGCACGTGTCCCCAAGCCCATGCACTGTTACAGGAGGAGACAGGTGGCCACAAGGAAAAGCTGTAAATCTAACCGGCAGTCATCCTGCTAATGGTTTATCTTCTTTTCATGAGAAGAGGGTCCAACTCCCACGCGGGCCCAGGAACAACAGGCCTTTGTGTGCTTTTGGGAAATCGAGCCGGAGCTCAGATGAGGGCGTCAGGCGTTGGAACCTTATCTTTCCTAGCAAAGCCGGGGTCTTGGGTCCGGTCCCTGCTGGCAGCCGAAGGCAGGCGTGAATAATAGAAGGCCTGGCACTGGCCTCCTAGCCACCAGCGCTGTTTGGGGAGCAGAGGGGAGGATCCCCATGGGATGTGCAGCCTCAGATGGCACGGGGATCCCAGAGGCCCAGAGGAGCTCGGAGAGGAAAGGTGTTTCTGTGTCAGCATCACTGGAACGACCTGGACTTAAATCTCAAGTCTCATGAGCTGTGTGTCCCCGGGCAAGACTCCTAACCTCTCTGAGCCCTTGTCTCCCTGTCTTTGATACCACCATGCACCTCTTGTGATGGTTTGGAGGCTCCAGAGGACAGCCTGCAGAGTACCCGGCACACAGTACCCGGCACACAGTAGGGGCTTGGCAGCGCAGCTTTGGAAGAAAGCGCTCAGGCAGTGGGGCAGCAGAAGACCACTGTGCTGTTAGTGCTACAGAGTGGCGGTATGGGGCTGGGCCAGGTCCTTATCCATCCTGGGACCACTTTCCCTCCTAGGACACAGGGGCCCTCACCTGCACACCCCAAAGCTTGTGGGATTCCAAGTCTAATTTACAATGATGGGAATTGGCTCGTTCCCAACCCCCCTTGGTGGGGAAACTGAGATATGATTCTGGTGGCCAGGCAGGCAGGGGCTTCCAGGGGACAGTGTGGCCTGCCTGAAGGTGGGCACAGGACAGGAGCCAGGCTGCAGGCCACGGGTCGCCACAGGGACAGGCTACTTCACAGGAGAGGAAACAGGCTCAGATAGCTCAAGTGACCAGCCCTGGCTCACCAGCTAGCAAGTGGCAGCTTACTGCCCTGCCACCCTGCGCCCAGATACAGTGTGCCCAGTGAGGAGATGGTGTCTTCACCCCAGGGCAACGCTCAGTGAAAAGGAGCCTAGGCATGGAGTTCTCCTGGGTGAGGTCACCAGGTGCCAGGAATTTGAGGGTCAGTATCTGCTGGGCCCCAGGAGGGTACAAGCAGGACCCTCCTATGCTTCTGGAGGTAGCACTGGGGGCGGGGAGTGCCAGCCAATGCCAATCACTGATTTAGGGAGGATCTCGGTGTGGGTGGACCAGGCCAGGAATGTGGGCAAGATTAGGCCCATGGTATGACCCATGCCTACAAGTCAGAGATGTCACAGGGTAGCAGCCCTGGCCCTGCCCTGTGATGCAGGCAAGTGGGAGGTGGGCGGCTAGCCATCAAGGCCACTCTGCCCTACTCGGCCGTGAGTCACCGCATGGCTCGGGCCCAGACAGCGAGGGAGGCCTCTGGCCTGGCTTCCCAGCGCTTAGCAGCCTCGGTGCTCGTCAGTTCCTTGATGTTCCTGGGGGGCTTCTGCTCCTTCACGAACCCGAATTCAGATAATAGGGTGGGAAGTGACAGGCTTCTGAGCTTCATGAAATTCTAAACCTGTCCTTAAAGAGGCCCACAGGCAGTGTCGGCCTCGATGTTCAGGGTCTAAAATCTAAAGGCCAGTGGTTCTTAAACCATGGTGTGTGTCACGGTTGCCCAGGGGCAGGGGCTGGCGGAAGTGAGGCATTCCTTAGCCCCACGCAGGCCCATGGACTCGGCATCTTGGGGCTTCCCTTGTGGTTCCTGAGCCCTTGTCTCAAGCACCCTCTGGCACATTCAAAAGTACTTTTTATGGGAACGAGGAAGTGTGCTGGTTACTGTTTATAAGCAAAATCAAAGTTGAGTCATATGTGAATGGCTTGTAAGCAAGAAATACCACCAGATGGAGTAGTACATGAATCACTGTCTTGGGTTTCATAAGTCACATTTTAATTGGGTTGTGACTAGTTTGAGAAAACCTTTCAGCTCTGCTACCCGCACCCCAAACCTAAATTAAACCAGCACTGATTTAATGTTTCCAGTACCACAAAGCTCACCATATAAAACATGAAACTTTGTGAACACTTCTCTACCAGACAAGTTATGATGAGCAGGCACCCCTTCTTCCTGGGAAAGAGAAGGGGGAATCTCGTGTTCATTGAGCACCTACTTTGTGCCAGCCCCTGTTCTGTGGAGCATGTGATGTGCACACGTCGTCTATGCTGTTTGGAAGTACCAGGCACGATGCCTGGTAGACATTTAGTACGTGCTAGCTTCGTGCTGTGATTTATCAGGGCCCAGGACCTCGCTGATTGTGAGATGCTCACTATCTTCCAACCCTGACACCAGCCAAGACACTGATGAGAGGTCATAGCCTCTGAGGTGCTTAAATGAGGAAAATAGGAGGGGGACCCCCAAAACTGGAATTTATTTATTAAAAAATGTGTATTTATTCTTTCACATTTAAACTTCAGTCACCTCCAAAGCACTCTGTTTGATGCAATACACCTATCAAGACATTTTTTCCAGGGCTCAAAGTAGTTTTTGAGCTCATTGATTTTGATGCCTTTCAATGCTTCTGTCGTTTCTTTTTGTTCCCTTTGAGGACTTTTTTCACCTGGGGAAACAAAAAGAAGTCACTTGGGCAAGATCGGTGAATAGGGAGGGTGGGGCATGAGGTTCATACCCTTTGGAGTCAAAAACTGCTAAACACTCAGCATGGTGTGGGCAGGTGCATTGTCATGCCAAACGTTGTTCATGTAAATTGCCCATCATACAATGAGCAAATGCATTGAAAGCATCTCCAAAAATAGTTACTGAAGCTGAATGCAGCCTCTCACAACAACGCCAGCTGGTCCACGGATGCAGATGGGTTCCTAGAACCCTCACCTAGCCGGGGAAGCCTGCACTACCAGGGACCCGCCCTCCAGTAGATCATGCTGGGTTGTGTTGGTTCCTGCCCTTGTATGTCTCAGAGTGGATAGGAGTTAGACTCCCCAATCAATAGATGGGAACACTGAGGCCCAGAAAGGGTGATGCCCTGGCCAGAGGGCCACTTTGACTCTTGCTACTATGTGATCAGGGGCTTAGGAGGGTTGATTACCAAGTTCCACTCATGATGTGTGCAGGGTTGCTTTGGGGAAGGACACCTGCCTCAGTTTCCCTGGGGTGCCCAGCAGCCTGGGGGCTTAGGGGTTGCTGGGGAAGAGGCTTCATTCTCTGCATTTCCCCACATTTGACCAAAGGCAGGCACAGCTGGGAGCATTTTCTTCAAAGCAAGTTTTGGAGATCGTAGTAATTTTGAGGAGTGGAAGCCTGCTCTGTATCGAGGCCCTCCCCTCATGCAATAATTCATTATTCGAGGATTTTTCACAGCCAGCAACTGGCCTTGGAAGGCAATGAGCTCATGAATATGCATAGGCTCACCCACATAAATTATGCATTTGATACCAGGGCTTCCTGGGGAGGTCAGGAGGGCTGGGAATGGCTCAGTCCAGCAACAGAAGGCTTGCTCACAAGGTCTTCTTGTAAAGCACGAATTCCGGTCCTTCCTTTTCTACCCCAGTGAGCTGCTCCAGCTCTGTTAAAATGTGGGACTCTGGTTTTCAGAGACTCTGGGGTTTACTTGCTGTTGATTCTCTGGTGGCAATGTTGGTGGGTTTGGGGGGGCAGTTGGGGGCGTCAGGCCTGCCCTCACTGGATGACTTGCTCCAAGCCCACTGATCTTGAAAACAGTCTGACCTTACAGAGGCTCCTGTGGCTGAAAAGTGGTTTACGTATTGTCTCGATTTAAAGAGCTCACATTGCTCCAAACTGGAGCCAGTTCAAGTACAAGTGGCCCTAATGTCACGCAACAAGCATGTGCCTGGGAATCATGGTGGGGCCCAGGTTCTAGCAGAGGGAAGGGGGAGGGGCAAGCACAGGGCCCCTGCCCTCCCCAGGGCCAGCCTCCCAAAGGTGCAGCAGTGCCCATGGTGGGCTCTCCGAGGACAGGGTGGGCGTGTCTCTGCAGGGCCTGCTTGGCTGGAGGTTGCCTCTTCATGGGGGTCCTCCTTTCTCCTGCCCAGCTGCTACCACCCCTGCCCACCTTCCTGATTCCACTGGCCCTGTGTTTCTCTGGCAGTTCAGCCATTTCCTATGGTCACACCTTGGCCAACCTTGAGTGCAGCCCAGGCCTGGAAGGTCCCATTTCTTTGTGACTGTCAGCGTCTTCCCTGCTATGAACAGCCACCACATGTGGGCATGTCCCCTGTTCTTTCACTTTTTCCTCCCTGGGCAGGAACCCGGCCCGTCTTGCAGTCCAGGCCTCAGCCTGAGAGGGAGGAGTGTGTCTTGGTCAGTGGCTGGGAGGTGGCACTGCAAGTTTGGGGCACGGCACTGTCTCCAGCCCAGGGGCTCCGGATCCAGCCCCAGCCGGGTCTTAACTGCCCTCACCTCTAGTGGGACCCAGGAGGTGGTCCCAAAATCCACCATAAATGTTGACAGATCAGGAACTACGGGGCCAGGCTTCAACCAGCCCCCTTCCTCCACCTCCCGCTCAGAATGTGTATAAGAAACAAAACCTCTACAGAAAATTCACTAAATGGAGAGAAAGAAAATGAAATCAGCTGCAGTCCCTTCCCTTGGGGACGCAGCACTGTCAGCCTCCTGGGCTTCCTTTCTCTGGCTTGCCTGCTTCTGAGCAAGTTGCCCTATGAAGCCACCCACAAGATGGCATCGCCCATTTCTTCTCCTTGCCGTTACATCTCAAGCATCCTCCACATTGCTGCATTATCTCCATAATTACCGCTTTTAACGACTGCCCCATATCATGCGTAGAACCAGTCCTTATGCTGGGAGCTACTGTGCAGGGTTTTTACATCACTGTTCAAAGGAAATGGCTTTCAGCTCTCTGTTCATTTAATTCGCATGCTGCAATAGCAATGGAAGACATCTATCGACATGTCCCTCCTCCACAGAGCCAGCCGCTGTGGCTTATCCTCCCAACCTCACTGTAAGGGCTCAACCCCCAAACACATGCTGACAGCCACAAATGTTACCCCTGCTGTCCTCATGCCGGCACCTATCCTGGGCCGGATGGTCCCATCGTAGGCTGAGCAAACAATGTCACGCTGGATGCTTGCACTCAGCCAGTGCAGAGCTGGGATTCAGATGCAGGCCAATTTCACTCTGCCTCCTGTGTGCATTTCGCTCTCTGCCGCCCGAGGGCCACAAACAAACCAAGACCTGATCCTGTGGGAGCCACAGGCAAGCAGGGAGGGGGAGAAATGAGGAATCACTGATGGAAGTCAGAAGCTCTAGTACACAAGTGAGGCCAGCCAAGGCTCCTAAAGCGCTTCCTCTGTTTGAAGAGCTTTACTTTACAAAAGTTAACTCACCCAATCCTCACCATACCCAGAGGCACTATTATTAGGTCCATCTTACAGCTGAGGAAACTGAGGCTCAGAGAAGCTGAGTAACTTGGGCAGAGTTATGCAGCTTTTGCGTAGCAGAGTCAGGATTTGAACTCAGGCCATGCGGCTCCAGAGTCCATCATTAAAACTACCTTGCACCTGTCAGCTCCATACTTATGGTCGCTGACACAGGGCCTTCCCTAGGCTGTACTCAGTCAATACTTATCGAATGGAGGGCTGTTAGCCAGATTGCATGCTTGTGGATAAGATAGAAGAAGGCAGGCTGGCAGAGCCATGGGGGTGGGGCTGGGGCTGGGGGCACCGATGGCTGGCTGATGTGAGTCCTAAGGCGCTCCATCCCGCCTCCAAGGGCCGTGGCCAAGTGGAGTTCATGCGGTTGGAAACATGAGAGTCATGAAGGCCAGCAAGGGGCAGGGCAGGCTCCCCGGGGGGACAACAGAGGTGCTGCTAGAAGGAAAGAAGGAGGTGGCTGGCCAGCAAGGAAGGAGACAGGCTATGGCCTGCGTCTCAGTCCAGCCACATCACAGGAAAAGCAGGTGAACTATGCACGGCCACAGAACCGTGCCCGCTCGGTGAGCCAGGTCCTGGCACTTCTTTTTTTTTTTTTTTTTTTTTTTTTAATATTTATTTATTTATTTATTTATTGTTTTTTGACAGAGAGAGAGAGAGAGAGAGAGATACAGAGACAGAGACAGAGAGAGAACTGAACTGGGGGAGCTCCCAGTTCAGCATATGGTTCCGCACGGGCCGGGGCCGGGATTCGATCCTTGGTCCCTGGCGCTGCAAAGTGAGCGCTTAACCCACTGAGCCATCCCAGCTTCCCCTCCTGGCGCTTCTTGATGGACCTTTGGTGTGACCGTCGGTGTTCAGGGACCCCTAGACCACTGCCTTGCCCATTGTCAACTGGATTTTTAGTTGTGAGAAACTATACATAACAGAAAATGTACCCTATTAACCATATCTAAGTGGACCATTCAGCAGCATTAGGTACATTCACAGTGTTGTTGAGCCATCACCACCATCCAGCCCCCAAACTGAAACTCTGTCCCCAAGAAACACTAAGTCCTCATCCCCTCCCCCAACCCCAGGCCCTGGTAACCACCACTCCACTTTCTGTCTCTACGAATTTGACTGCTCTGGGAACCTTATGGAAGTGGAAGCTTACAGGGTTGGTCTTTTTGTGTCCTTTGTGACTGTCACTTACCATGATGTGCTCAAGGTTCATCCATGTTGTAGCATCCTTTTACAGTCTGAATAATAGCCTATTTAGTGGATGGACCACATTGTGTTTATTTGTTCATCTGTTGATGAACACTTGGATTGTTTCCACCTTTTGGCGATTGTGAGTAATGCTGCTATGAACGTGGGTGTGCAAATATCTGTGTGAACCCCTGCTTTCAATTGTTTTTAGTATGTAGCCATGGAATTGCTGGATCAACTGGTAATTCTATGTTTATTTATTTATTTTTTGATGAACTCAATCAGTATTTTTTTTTAATCACACATAGGTTCACTAAATTTTAGGCACACTTACCAAGAACATGATAGGCCAGTCATTGCATTCCAACATCACTTCATGTTTGATGAATAGCTCCATCATTCTAGACTTGAACACCAGGGCTGAACTTTTTCACCATTGAAGTTCTATTGGACAGCGTTAAATATCCACAAGAATCAACATCAGTAATTTGTTCCACTTGGCAAAGAAGAATGTTTAAAAGTGAATGAAGCCAGCAGAAATCCACAGTTCCATGTTGCCAAGCAGCAATCATGCTCATAAACGGCTAGAGCTCTTCTTAGGAAAAGAAGAGGCCAGTGTTCACACGGACGCAAGTGGGTCTGTTGCTAACGGAACGAGGCTAGCCATTGAGCTTCCATAAGAAGCAAAGTGCAATTCTTCATTTTGGAGTGTTTACTGTGAAAATGCGGCATGTCCCCCGGGAGTCAGTTTTCCAAAGGTCCTTTGGCTGCTTCTGCTGATTCATATTCCCATAATTCCTTCACTGCATAATATTTTCCCATCGCCATGGTGACTGTGTGAGGAGAAGGCGTAGTGAGAAAGTTCAGGGTTTACTTCTTATTTCACAGAACGGAGATGAGACTTCTGCTGAAGAGTGGGCTATGTGTTTATATTTAAAAGCGCAGAGTTGATTTCTACTAAACAGAGTTTATTCCAGCTTAGAGAGAGGAGGAATCAGGGAATGGGATAGCTAGATGACCGGTCTTGGTTCCTGCACTTTCTAGCTGGTTCCAGCATTTTCTAGTTGGTTCTGGCATTTTCTACCTGCTGACCTTTACTTCTTTACTTCTCTGAGCCTTGATTTCTTTCTCTGTAAAATGAGATGGATAATGGGAATTAGGACTCTCTGTAGAATTGATTGAGGAAATATAAGACATTTACAAGTTGTAAAACCTTATTCAAAGAGAGGAAGAGAGAAAGAGAGAGAGAGAGAATGCAAACAGAAAACAAACATGAAACCCCTCAGCCCAGGGCAAGGTGCTGTTGTGAGTGGGTTTGTCTTACATTAACTGCGGGCTGTTTCCTTATGATCTTCCCCAGACCCCTCCTTCACACACACATCTGTGACCTCCTAGAGGACAGAAATTTACTTTGTATTTTTTATCCTGAACCCTCCACTTGGCCAAGCACACAGCCTCATTTACAAGTTTGGGCCCAGCCAATGTGCCAAGTCCAGTCTGCGCCAGGCTGTAGGGCACAGAGATAACTCGGGGGAGAGGCTTGAGTCCAAGATCTGCCTTGGTTTCAAAGCAGCTTTTCCTGGGGACAGGGGGAGGAGGGTGGAGGGGGGGCGGGGAGCAGCACTGCTGCATTACAGGTGTGCATCCGATGTAAGGTTCAACCTTATTTCAGGAACCTTCAAAGGAAGAAGGGAAATGTGGTAATTACAGTGCCACAGTTTAAGAGAGGCTCCTAGAGAGATGTACTGTTGGCAATGGTGATGCAGGGGTGGCAGGGGTCCATGCTGCAAGCGGGGGTGGGCTCCCAGATAGTCTCATGGAGCCGCCTTCTGAACCGGAGGGTGATGCCCCAGAGGGCGAAGGACCTTGGAACTGATGGAGCCGCCATGAAGGGAGAGATTCAGAGTGGCTGGAAGAACCTGGGCAAAAAGGCCCAGAGGCCCAGACAGAGTGAAGTCATTCCAGGAGATCAGTAATTCCGCGTGGCTGGAGTGCAGACAAAGGAGGGACTGGAGAAGGTGGACAGGCCCCGGGCCAGGAGTGACCACATACACTACAGCGCTCTGCTGATGGGCAGCGAGAATCCATGCTCCCACGGTGCACACATGCCCCAGGACAGCTGGTTCAAAGGGGAAAGTAGGAAATGCATTTGTAAGACCCCAGTATTGTGTGTGTCTTTTTTGTCAGCAGTTTGGGCTCCAGGGTGACCCAAACTGGCATGGGTTGGTGGTTTGGCCCAGAGTCAAGGTAGCCCATCACTGCAAAACCCTCTACAGTCAAGGGAAACCCACCAGTTTCCCTTTCTGGTCCTCCTTCCTCAGTGGCCTTTCACACTTGCCTAAGAAGCAGAGAAGGAAACAGTGTTAATCATCATTTCTGCCAAGTCAGCCAGGCAGGGATTTGCAGCTGTGTTGGCCCCATGGGGGATGGGGCAGTGGAGGGGGGGCAGGAGAGGGGGTGTCAGCATGCAGACAGCAAGGCCTCCTCTGCAGATGGCACCCTGGTCCCCATATGCTGAACTGGGCTGTGCTTCCATGCAGAAGCGCCCCTGTTTGGTTCTTGCCTGGCCCCCTGGTTTGGACCTGGCTAGAGGGGGTGTGCCTCCCATGCAGAGGACCCCCAGCCCCACCTGCGTGGAACAAAACCATGTCAGAAACTGATGAGGGCTCTGGGCCCTCCCCCTTCTCTCTGTCTCTGTCTCTGTTAAAAACAATAAAATAAATCTCAAAAAAATTTTTTAAATAAATATATTTTATATTATAACCCATAGGTAGAAATATCAAGTAGGTCAAGATGTGTTGGGAGCCTCTCTGTCATTAATGATTTTTTTTTGGTCTAATTGTCCTATAAATTGCAGAGAAAAGAGTATAATTTTGCCATTGTCTGTTTCTCCCCATTAAAGCTGTCAGTTTTTGCTTTGTTTCGAAGCTCTGTTATGTCATTTATTATTATTATTATTATTATTATTATTATTATGCCTTCCTGATGAAGTGACCCCTTTAGTCATTATAAAGTTATCTATCTTAGCTCTAGTCATATTCTTTATTCTGAAGTCTATTTTATCTGATATTAATGTGGTCACTCCGACCTTGTCATACTTACTGTTGGCACGTTACATCTTTTTTTACCTATTTACTTTCTGTCCATGGGTCTTTATATTTAAAGTGGGTCTCTTGAGGGCAGCATGTAATGATACCTAACTTGTTTTTTTCCATTCTAGTAATCCCTGGTTTCCAATTAGAATGTTTATTTAGCCTATTAACATGTAATGTAATTAATTCTTGGGTAGGAGCCTACCATTCTATTATTTATTTTCAGTTTTTTACCTCTCTATTCATCTTTCCTGCCCTTTGGGTAATTATTTGAATATTTCTAAGAATTCCATTTTAATGTACTGATTGACTTTTCAACCATACCATACCTCTTTGCACTGCTTTTTCAGTGGTTGCTCTAAGGATTATAATATACACCTTAATTTTTCATGGTTTACTTTAAGTCAATGACACTACTTCACATGAAATAGATTCATTCATACTCATTTCCACCATCCTTTACACTGCAGCTGCAATGCATGTTACATCTACTCCTGTATCTACTCTAAATCCCGCAAGATGGTGTTATAATTTTTGCTTCAAATAGTCACAGATGATTTTTTTTAATTAAGAGGAAAAGTGGGCTGTTGTGTTTATGCAAACATTTACTATTTAGGGTGCCCTTCATTCATTCATGAAGATTCAAGTTTGTCTTCGGCATCATTTCCCTTTGGACTGAAGAACTTCCTTTAGCATCTCTTATTGTGCAGGCCTGGTAGTGATATAGGACTCATGTTTCCTTTATTTTAAAATGTCTTTATTTTATCTTCAGTCTTGAAAGATAATTTTGCTGAATATCGAATTCTGGGTTGACAATATTTTTTCTTTCAATACTCTAAAGATGCTGCTCCACTGTATTCTGACCTCCATGGTTTCGAATGAGATGTCAAAGTCATTCATATCATTGGTCCCCTGAATGTAATTTATGGCTTTTTTCTGTCTGCTTTCAAAATTTTGTCTTTATCTTTGGTTTTTAGTAGTTTGACTATGATATGCCTAAGGCATAGTTTTCTCCATTTATCCTATTCAGATTAGATATAGTTTCTTGAAACTGTAATTTAAGTTTTTCTCCAAATGTGGAAAGTTTTCACCTAGTATTTTTGCAAATACTTTTCCTTCTCCATTCTCTCTTTTCTCTCCTGGTGCTTTCAGACTTTTGATAATTGTTTTATATGTATGTCCCTGAGGCTCTGTTGATTTTTTTATTTTTTTAAGTTTCATTTCATTAAGAGAAGGTGAGAGAGACAGAGAGAAGGGGGAAGGGCCCAGAGTCACCTCCATAGCTGCACATCATTAGCTGTGATGTGGCCTCACTCCACACAGGTGAATGTGGGGCCACGAGGGGCAGGAACTGAACCCTGGGCCTCCGGCAGAGGAGACAAAACCCTTGTTGCCGGGATCAGCAGCCACCAGTTGTGCCACAGCTCAGCACATGGGTTTTGTATATGCGCTGTGAGCACACAGCACATGAGTTTTGCACGGGCCCCGGGCCGGGATTCCACCCCCACCGCTGCAAGGCAGGCAAGCGCTAAACCTGTTGAGCCATCCCAGCATCCCTCTGTTGATTTTATTCCATCCTCTCTCTATATATATGTCAAAATGGAAAATTTTTATTCATCTCACTTCAAGTTTACCAATTTGTTTCCCCTCTGTCATTTCTATTCCCATTCTGAGTTCATCCTGTAAATTTATTTCATTTTAGATATTGGGTTTTTCAGTTTAAAATTTTTCATTTGGGGGAAGCCAGGATGGCTCAGTGGGTTAAGCGCTCACTTTGCAGTGCCAGGGACCGAGGATCGAATCCTGGCCCCGGCCCGTGCGGAACCATATGCTGAACTGGGAGCTCCCCCAGTTCAGTTCTCTCCCTGTCTCTGTCTCTGTATCTCTCTCTCTCTGTCAAAAATAAATAAATAAATAAATAAATAAATAAATAAATAAAATATTAAAAAAAAAATTTCATTTGATTCAAGTATATAATGCAGTGGTTTTTAGTATGTTCACAAAGTTGTGCAATAATTATGACTGTGTAATTCCAAAATTACATTACTTCCCAATGAAATTCAATACCCATTAGTAATCATTCATCATTCCCTCTTCTCCTCAGTTCCTGGCAACTACTAACCTATGTTTTGTCTTTATAGAGGTTCCTGTTCTAGAAATTTTCTATTAATGGAATTGTACAATATGTGCTGTTTTGTGACTGACTTCTTTCACTTAATACAAATTTTCAAGATTCTTCCACTCAGCAGCATGTATCAGTACTTCCTTCTTTTTTATGGCTGAATAACATTCCATTGTATGATAGACCATATCTTGTTTGCTCATTCATCTGTTGATGGACATTTGAATTGTTTTTACTTTTTGGTTATCATGAAGAAAGCTGCCCATTGGTTCATTTTTATATTTTCTATTTCTCAACTAAAATGTCCCATATATTCTATATTTGGACATATTTTTCTTTACTTCACTGAGTATTGTCATACTAGCTGCTTGAAAGTTCTTATCTAATAATTCCAATATCTGGGTCATTTTAGGATTGATTGACTTTTTCTTTTTCTCTTTTTTAAAAATTTATTGTTTTTGACAGAGACAGAGAGAGACAGAGACTGAGAAAAGGGTGAGGGCCCAGAGCAGTCTCCTCAGTTGTATGTCATCAGTTTTCAACATGGTTTCATTCCACACACATGGGCTTGGGCCGCACACGGGGAACCGGGCTGGGGGCCTCCCGCATGGGAAGCACACCCAGTTCAGCATATGGGTCCGCATAGGCCGGGACTGGGATTTGATCTTTGGTCCCCAGGGCTGCAAAGTAAGCGCTTAACCCTCCGAGCCATCCCGGCTTCCCCAACTTTTTCTTGAGAATGGGTTGTATTTTCTTGGCTCTTCAAATGTAGTTTGGATTGTTTTCTGAAGATTGTGACTGTTCTATTGTCGAAACTGAATTTTGTGATATTGTTTTGAAGAGTGTTGACGCTTCTGTTTCAGTAGGCAATTAACTTGGTTAGACTCAAACGTCAAACACTGTGACACATGTGGTAGGTGGGGGATCAGACTTCGGTTCAGACGGCTTCTAATGTGCCATCCACATGTGTGGTTTAACAGTCAGCCAGAGACATGGGCAGCATTTACACACAGAGTTCGGGCTTCTCCTTCTCTGTTACTCTCCTTTATGGGGCTGCTTCCCATTCTCCAACTACCCTGTGATTATAGGTTCTCCTGGTTCCTCTGTCCAAAGAACAACAGGGTTCCTACTGAATTCAGCCACCTTGTGCCCCCACCACAAATGTGGCTACCCTCAGGGCAAAGCCACAAAAATGGGGACCTTGCCCCATGTGGGTTGATGCTTCTAG
Source organism: Craseonycteris thonglongyai (assembly GCA_004027555.1). Classification (NCBI taxonomy): domain Eukaryota; kingdom Metazoa; phylum Chordata; class Mammalia; order Chiroptera; family Craseonycteridae; genus Craseonycteris; species Craseonycteris thonglongyai. Next base: position 46,384 of record PVKE010002656.1, read on the forward strand.
GATTTGATGTTGCTCCAAAAACTGCCTGCTTGTGCTTATTGTCTAGGGCTCCCAGGATGATGTTCTGTTATTTTGTCCATAGTTTGTAGATATTATCTGCAGGAGGGTTGGTTTGTGAGGAATTTACTCCTCCATTCAGAAAAGAAATTTTATTTATATATATCTGAATATATATTTGAAACAAACGGTTCATGAATCAATACTTACCCTACTACATAGTTACATATAATATACTCTCACATTTTCTGCTCTATTCTACAACATTTTATTTAAAACATGTTTATTTAAAACATCTCAGTCCCCTGCTACATTGATTTCCTGACCCTGAGTGGGTCACGACCCACAGTGTGACCTATGGTGTTCTAATGGCCAGCAGATAAGGAGCAGTTGCTCTGGGTGTAAGAGCTCATTGAATGAATAGACCGCAAGAGCTTCGCCCGCCCCTGCCCAAGGTTCAGAAAGCATTGTGTCCTGAATGTCCTGGGAACAGGGTGGCCACAATGCTGTCCCCACAGATGGGGTGCACATCTGTGTTCCCTCCCCTCCCTGTCCCACCCTCTTGGGCCTACAGTGACCAAAGCCCAAAGTGAGAATCCTTCAGGGCCCAGGATTCGCTGTTAAACAAGATTCACAGACTGTCACCTGCTCCTGACCTTTCAGGGCAGCAGCACGAGGCTACCAACTTTTTGTTTTGCTGAATAAGGACATTTAAAAACAACAACCATGTGCTCTGCCTGTCATAGCGTAAAAGAAAGGCGACGAAAATGTCTGATGGACAACCTCAGAAAAGGCCGAGTCCTGAAGGGAAGTTCCTCCTGTTCCACATTTACTCCCTGTTCTGTGGGGGGTGGTGTTGGGCAGCCTCCCATCCAGCCAGGGCCTGGGGAGGCCTGGGCTGCACAGACGCTGGGAGGCCCAGAACCCATCGCCCTCCTGTGTCAGGTCCAGAGTAAGGGGACCAGATGTTAACATTGGTAAAGCGGGACACCATTGACCGGGGGGGAGGGGATTCTTGATTAAAAATTGGATCTATCTCCCGCCGTTCCCTAGCTTGTCATGCATTCTTTCCAAAAATTGGGACTTTTTTAAAACACCGCGGGACGCAGGACAAATTGTTAAAAATCGGGACTGTCCCGCCAAAAGCAGGACGTCTGGTCACCTTAGACTGGATGCTTGCTCAAGGCCACACCTGGGGGTGAGAAACAGTGTTTCCCAGTTTTTCAGCACGTGATTCTCCGCCGAAATTCTAAGTCTCTCTGACAACGGACACGAGTGCTTGTTCCCAGGCCCCCTCTCTGCTCTGCAGACTCCCCAGGCCGCTGAGCTCATTTCACTAACTGCCTCCAGTCCCCTGAGGTGGCCTCCTCTGCCCTACTTGCCACCATTCAGATATGCAGGGTCTCCTGGTGGAGAGCAGAAGTGTGCATGGGAGAGGATCCAGCCAGGCTGTGATGGGGGCTGCTGGCCCGCCCCTCACAGAGCTGCCCTGCTCCGGGGAGCAGCGCTGGAGGCTGAGACCCATTAGTGCCTGCATAATGGATGCCTCCTCTTTTCTTGGCCACCACCAGCCCATCTTGCTTCATTACTGCCGCGAGAGGAGTCAGATGCAGGCCCTCTGCTCCTAAGGCTGGTCTCTGCCTCCCCATCTCGATCCTTGGAGGCAGGGCAGCACGGCTGCTCAGGGAGAACCAGGCCTGGTGTCGTTCTCCTGCCCCACGAAGGCTGGGTGAGCATCCTCCCCCCTCACCCCACCAAGGTTGTCCTGCTTCGGGCTTGGGGTGCTGGGCCATGGGTGGCATCTGGCCCCCACTTGGGGGTGGGTGAGAAAAGTCCTGCAAAGGGGAAACAGGGTGGGAGGGAGTGAAGCAGGGTTCCAAGCAAAGAGCATTGGGCTTGGAGGTGTGAGGCTGGGGTTCGGGGTGGGGGATGAGGGGCTTTCCTTGGCTCTCAGGATGACTCTAGTCACCAGAGACAACCATGGGGCGGGGGCGGTGACCTGGTGACCTGTGCACCAGCACAAATCCACACTCCTCACCACGATGCTTTTAGGCATCTTCGGGGCCTGGCAGGACCCCAAGTCGGCCAGTAGACCCTGGTTTGGCCATGCCGATTACGAAAAGACTCAAATGTCTCTGGAGTGCCCAGTATGTCTGTAATGTTGCCCCACCCTCAACGCTCCCCCAGTGCATCCTTTTCTCCTGCCAAGCAGCCTCCTCTTCTGAGACCCCTCCCCGCTCCCAGCGCTTCCCATGTCCAGCAGGCAAAGGGTTCCTGCCTTCACATCAGGGGCCCCCAGGCCCCTGCTCAGCCCTGGCCATTGGGTTATTACATATTTTTAACAACTTCTTTGGGGCCTGGTATGTGACAGGCATGCAACTGTGTGACTGAAGCTGATCTGCAGCTGTGGGTCCAAGCCCTGCCTGCTTGTGGGGGCAATGCAAGTGTGTCAGCCCCGCTCATGGGTGACCCACAAGCCTGGGGGTAAGGAGCCATCTGGTGTGTCCACAGGGGGGGCCTTGGGCCCCGGAGAAGCTGCAGTGAGGAAGGGCTGGAGGGGGGTGGGGGTGGGGTTGTGCTGCCAGCATCCCCTGAATGGGAAGGAAAGTCGAGAGTGAAAATTTCAATTGCAAATCTCTCCAACAGCTTGACTTTAAGGGAAAAGATGAGCTAAATTTAACCTAGTTAGTTAAAGAGCCAAAAATGCAATTTACTAATTAGCTTAAAATGGAAACTAGTCCAGTGATCATAAGGAGCGTTGCTGGTCCCGGTCCCGATCCCCCCTCCCCGCCGAAAGCGGTTGTTCCCCTCTTCACACTGACACGCACTTTACATATCAATACTGTTATTTAATTAGGAATGCAGCCTGCTGGCACAGTGCCCAAGACATGGGCAGAGCAGCACGTCCTTCTTGAAACGTTACAGGAACCTGTGTCACCAAGCCAGATCCATCTTCTAATTACAGAGCATCAGACAGACCCAGTCTGTTCTCAGGGAGCGCAGAACCCACCTGGTCTCCAAGGACCGGACAGCACTAGGTGCCAAGGGGTTGAGAGCCGGGAGAGGGCCATCTGTCAGGGAGGGGATGGTCCCTAGAGGAAGTGGCATTTGAGCAAATGGCATTTGAGATGAACCAGAGTAGGTGGGGTGTATTTTACATAATATAATTTTTGTACCAATTTGAAAGGCATACCTAGTGCAGGGGAATAACTTATTAGCCTCTTCTGTTGCCCACACATGGCAGTATCGGGCCAGCAACAAAGACTTTGCATAAAGCATTTTGTAGCATTACCCAGGACGTTATACCTAGTCACAGCACAAAGGTGACATTTGGGAGAAAGAGTGTTTTCACGGCAAATTGTCATGGCACAGTGTATGTGTATACTCCAACTAGAACAGATGGTTTCTCCAAACTATGGCTATCTTTTAAGATTATTTTCCTGCTGCTCGCATTTGGTGCAATAAAATGTCCTATGGGAAAAACTAAAATCTCAGCAGGTGACACAGTCATTCGTATATTAAATATATAGAAGAGGTTCTCCTTGGTGGCCCTATGAAAGGAAGCAATTATATCTGTTATAAATGGAAGAAATGTAAAATCCTGTGAAATTCATTATGCGGAATCCCAGTGATGTGTAGCTGAATGTTTTACTGTCTCATTTATTGGATATTGTTAGTTTTTAATCACTAAATGACACCATTAAGAATGCACATAATAATGTAATTAAGGTTCACATCTCAGTATATGGTGTATAAGTGAATTCTAATTTGTTGTCATTAGTGATGCTGGTCATAAACGAACTCCCCTCTTCCTAAATGGTGACATGTGGCCCATAAATTTGTGCTCACACTACCTTTCCTGCTACCATATTTATTTCTCGCTAGAGTGGCCAATCTAGGAAAATATGAGTTTGCACATTGATATATTGGGGGGGGGGGCGGTTCCTGGAAGATTTATCATAAGACCCCCTTTAAATCACAAGCTTTATGCACACATTGTTCCAAGACTTCAACTGATTTTCAAATGTAGAATTTAGAGTTCTTAGGGAACTCTATTCGTATTTACTATGCAAAGCAAAGTAAAAAGAGATATGAATCTTTAACCTCCTTGAAGCTTTTCTTATTAAAAGAAAAGGATGCTTAGGAGTAGGAATTCATTCAAATAAATGAATGAATGAAGAAATGTACGAACAGATAAACAAAGTGAAGCTCAGAAAGTTACATTAAAAATGTATATGTGAGTTAAAATGTATTAAAGTCATACTGCACATATTTTTTTAAAAAATCAAGCATTTCTACAAGCCTCCACACCAAAATATAACAGTTGCCTTCCCTCATGCCTCGTGCCAGACCCATATTCCCACTTCCCAGAAGTAACTGTCACTTCCAAGGATTGTACCCAGGCCTTTTGGTATTCCTTTCTCTTCCTTGTATTAATATGGAAATACTGATACTTCTTTATCTTCCAGGTCCAGGGATTTGTTAACATCCACCTTGGAGAATGAAGTCTTAACCTTTTGCACTCGGATGTCGTGTGTGACTTGACACGTTAGCATCGGCACCAGCTCATATGTCGAGCCACACCCGAGTGCAAAGGGTTTAATTCTCTCTCACATCACTCCCTACACACCACAGGTGCACACACACTTCTTCCCACCTTTCCAACTAGGTTATGTCATAATTTTTCATATTATCGCTGGGAGGTACTATTCACAGTTACGCCATACAGTATGCAATGGAATTTCCTTCCACAATGCTCTTGTTTTCCTGGAGTAAGTAACTGTCTTCTGTTTTGTATGGGTCTCTCACTAACTCATCCCCAATACTCTGGCTAATGTGTAAATTTCCGTTCCGTAGTTCCTTACTTTCATCTTCTGTCCTCGGCCTGCAATCTGATTGGCTGCCTACCACCACAACTGTTGCTATTCATTGCATAATTGATGTCTTGGGATCTCTTTTCCCCATTCTCCTGGGGATTTCTTTCACCCCTCTTCTGGGTTCCATTCCTTGTTTCCCGGATCCCATGTCTTCTTTCTTGGCAACTCCTTCATTTTGGTGGAGCACATCTTGCAGCAACTTTCTGAGAAAGGAGGCACATAGGAGCCAAGTTTTTGAGACCTTGCGTGACCGAAAATATCTTTACTCATACACTTGATTTGGTGGTTTATCTGCGCCTGTGATTATCGGTTGAAAATAAGTTTCCCTCAAAAATTTACTTTTTGCATTTCTTTATTGTCTTCTAACTCCTCTCAATGCTGTTTGGAAATCCAGTGCAACTCTAATTCTTAGTCCTTTGTCTTAGACACATTGTTTCTCTTTGGAAGTTTTAGGAATGGCTTCCTTATCTCTGGTGTTCTAAAACAGGGCTCCCCAACCTCTGGGCCACGGACTAGTACTGGTCCATGGCCTGTTGGGAACCAGGCCACACAGCAGATAAGCAGTGGGCAAGAGGGCAAGCGAGCGAAGCTTCATGTGTATTTATAGCCAGTCCCCATCACTCGCAGATCAGCAGTGGCATTAGAGTCTCATAGGAACACTAACCCTATTGTGAACTGTGCATGCGAGGGATCTTTTTGTACCAAGATTGGGTGCCCCTTATAAGAATCTAATGCCTGATGATCTGAGGTGGAGCTGAGGCGGTGATGCTAGCACTGGGGAGTGACTGCAAATACAGATTAACATCAGCAGAGAGGTTTGACTGCACAGAGACCATAATAATCAATGGCTTGCAGACTCATTGAAAGTCCTGTGAGTGATAAGTGACAATTAAGCTGCATCTGGCACTTGAAGCATCTCAAAACCATCACCTACCCTCTTGGGTCCATGGAAAAAATTGTCTTCCATGAAACTGGTCCCTGGTGCCAAAAAGGTTGGGGACCACTGTTCTAAAATGTCACAGGAATATACATTTTTTGTGTTGTTTTTTTTTCTTCTCTCTTCATTGTGCTGAGCACTTAGTAGGCTCTTTCAATGTAGAAATTCATGTCCCTTTGTACTGAACATTTTTCTTGAATTATTTATTTGATGATTTTTCCCTCTCTTTTCTTCATTTTTTCCTTTCTGAAACTCCTTTCATTCAGACATTGAACTTCCCAGTATAATTATTGAATTTTTTCTCCTATATTTTATATTGATATTAATATGTCTTTTTGTTCTATTTTTCTGGGAGATTTTCTCAACTCTATTTTAGAGTCTTTTGTGGAGATTTTTATTTTTGGTCATATTTTTAATTTCCAAAAACTCTTTTTGACCTTCTCCTTTTAGCATCTGGTCCTTGTTTGGTGACTACAATAACTTTGACCTTTGAGAATGTCAATGGTGGTTTTATTTCCTTCTGTCTTCTGTATTGTGTGTCTCCTTATGTCCCCCCGCCCTTTCTCCATTTTGTATTTTCCCAAATGTTTGCAGATTCTTGGCTCCCCATTCAAATTTCAGAGAGAAACATTCCAGCACTGACTGGAAGCTCTGAGTCCACAGAGGAGACTTGTCCACAGGAAGACTTCCCTGCCATTCCTGATCTTCCGTATTTCCCGGTCTTTTGCCGAGAGTTTATCACATTCCCTGAAGAAGGGTCTTCTGCACTCTTGTCTGGAGAGTGGACACTGGCAGCCAGGATTCTCGGAGCTGAGAGGGGGAAGGAGCTGGGTGAGGTGTCGCCATTCAGCATCCTCAGTTCAGGATGGTCCCATTGGTATCTGTTTGTGCAGAGAACCCCTGGTGAGGGTCCTCTCCCTGCCCTGCAGATGGCTACTTCTCTCTGAGTCCTCACGTGGCACAGAGGGGACTGGACTGGACCAATGCATGGACGTTCCCCCAGTGAGTTTCTGGGTGTGTGGCCCCTCCCAGTTATTTCGATGTGTTCTTATGTGTTTGCTTCCCTTTTCGGCCGCGAGACCTTTGGGAGAGGGCTGGTGCTTTATTCCCTTTGTGTCTCTGTTCCAATTATAGTGTGGACACACAGTGTGTGCAAAAGAGGGAACCAATGGTCAACATCCCACAACTGTGGGAGCTAAGAGCACAGTGAACAAGCACGTGGCGGAGGGAGATGGGGCAGCATCTTAGCCATGATTTCTGACCAGAAGACCCTTTAAACCTTTGCCTCGGTCAGTGGGGGAGCTGGAGTATGGGCTCCATAGGCAAAAATTTTCAGAAGGGGTCCCAGACACTTTGTTAATTACCAATAAGTATTGAGTATGTGGAGCACTGGGAAGAAAAAGCCTGCGATGAGGGTGTTGGGAATGGACCAGGCAAACCTCAGAGGTGGGTCTCTTCCCACTTTCCTAATAGACAATCAGATTTCTGGTCACTTCTTTATATTTTTTACACCTTTGATGCCATGAGGCAGCTTAGAATGGCATTTTAAATATACCTATGAACCTCAGTGATTTTTCTTCTGTGTCCCATATGGATAGATTGTGGGTCTTTCCATATTAGCTAGGATGACCATATAGTTTGTCATTCAAACTAGATTACTTCAGAGTCACAGGGAGACAGTGAATGATTACCCAGGATGCCAGCATGCCCCGGGCTGCCCTGGGCCCTGGGGTGAGTAGTCGACCTAATATTAGTGTATTTACTCTGTGGTTAGTCAATGGTAAGCCAAGAATGACCACAAAACCTGACAGGAAACACGATGGAACAAATGAACAAAAATCCCTGAAAAGGACATTGTTTGGTGGCGATCCCAGGATGGAAATTTTGTTTGCCATCTACTGCAGTGCCTGCATCACTGTAGGAATGAGAGACAACTGTAACGTCCAATTTTCTAGATGGAATGACAGTTTTTAAAACAAGAAAACCAACTGAATGTTACTTTTCACTTTCCACTTCACTTCAGACATTTCAAAACATGCCGACTCTTTTGATGGGTGTAAGTCATTAAGAATGCTTTTGAGTGAGTAAGGTACTGCGGGGAAAACCCATGAGTTAGGACTATTAACGGATTACCGGTGGAAAGCTCCGAAGTTCATGATTCTGCTGTGTCAATGTTGTAGTGATGGGGTAATGAAGTTGGAGAGCCCTCGATAAGGCTGTGTTCATCACACAGTGTTTCTCCTCCAGTGCTTGTTGCCCACCCCACCCCCTCCAGGCAGGTAGTGCGCAGGCAGGGAGGGAACTGGCAGTGCCAGGCTCCAAATACTCACCTTTGTGAGAGGAGCGGTGCACCTATCTGCCTCCACACCTGGGGGTGAGGCTCCCAGCCCCGGGCCAGGCTGGGGAGAGCACCCGGAAGACTCCACGTTGGCTGCTGTGGGAGGCAGAAGGGCCATACAGTTAAGAGCAGAGTCCTGCCCCCCGTGGTGTCCTCATGGTGTTGAGTGCACTTTCTACAGAGGCAGGTTGGCTAGTGTAGATGAAAGGTGCTGGCCACCATTAGCAATCCGAGGGGGCAGGGACTCTGGCAGAGACAAAGGGGAGGTAGCCTCTGTGCTGAGCTCACAGACTGAGTCCAGGGCCTTTCCCATCGTGGGACTCGCACAAGCGAAGCCCTGGGGGCAGACAGTGTGGGGTGTCTGAGGGGTGAAAGCAGCGTGGATTGACAGGAGCTGAGGAACGGGGGCCTGGAAGGGCTCCTAACGCCTGTCTGCATATGTAGGACCTTACTCTGCAGGTTTCTTTCTCTTCAACAAGGAGAATGATTTAAAAACTGGGAAGAGTTGGAGAAACGGCCTTCAGAAGGAACCACCAAGAGCCCAAGACAGTGAGAGAGGGACGGGGGCACTGCTTGGTTACTGCAAACCTGGTCTCGAGGCCTCGACAAACCGTATCAGATCTTGCCCAATGGGAGTTGCAGAAAACCGGGAAGGGGAAAGTGTCATAATTTTCCAAAAAGCGGAAAAACTTCTCCGAAAAATGTAGCTGAGTTTGATGTTAATATTTGGTTCTGAGAAACATGTTAACAGATCTCTGAAGCGCTAGCTGGTGGTGTGTGCACTTGGAAGGAAAAGGGGTTACCAAGAGCCAAACCAACGCTGTGCTTGCTTTTCACAGAGTTAGCAAGCTGCCTTTACAAAGCACTGGGAATGCTCTTCCACAAAACCCTGTGGAGGGGACCGAGAAAGCCAGGCCGCGTGAGTACACAGCTGGGGCGATTTCCTGTGTAGCTGGACACACACATTCAGAGTATCGATGCGTAGATCAATGGAGATGCAGCTGGAGAGGCATCTGCAAGGCTGTGCACAGAGCTCCCCTCCCTCCTGCCCCGCTAATGTGTTTGTCAATCCAAGGATGAAGAAGACGTTAACGGGTTTGTTACAGCACATTTGCTGCTGTCAAATGCTGATGTGCGAGATGCCTGATTTAAGAGCTTCAAAGATTTTGATTGGCTAAAAGGATGGATTGAAACCAACAAAATGATATTTAACAGGGGTAAAAATAAACCCTGTCTTTAGTTCAAGAAAAAAAAAAAATCAATTAGCTCACTATATGATGAAGAAGACCCAACAGCAGTTTGTTTGAAAAGACTGATTGGTTTATAATTGATGGGAAGTTCAAGATGAACCAACAATATATACTTCGGTTGCTCAAAATAAAAAAAAAAAGCAATTAATACCAATCAGTTGCATCAGCAGGAACATACTAAGTTTTGTAGGAAAATGCCACCAAGATCAGTCCTCAGACTTACCGTATTCAGTTTTGGGTACCAGGATTCAGGAGCAAGAGTGGGCACCTACGCAGATGAGGGGCCTAGAGACTATATCTCGTGAGGGACAGGGAGGAAATTGAGAAGTTTACCTTGGAGAAGATGAAAGCTCTACAGGCATTAGGAAGCCTCATTTGTGTGATGGGCAAGATTTTTGTCTAGTGAGTTTGATCATTGACTTATTCACTCAGTGTTTACTCCATACCAACTACTTTCAACATGTGTCAAGCGAGCCTGATGGGCATTAAAGGCGTCTAATCTCCTGGGAGAGATGGACACACACACATGATGGATTCACAGAAGGGATACAGGAAAGCACCAGCAGGTGTGAGAGTACAGCAGACAGCATTGCTCATGACTGGAGAAGCCAAGTTCAGGCAGACGATGGGGCAGCTTCCATGCTGGCGGGCGGGGAAGGTGGGGCATGGGCAAAGGTCCTGAGCATTTGAGCACCTGGCTTGTCTGAGGTTTGTGAGGAGAAACCGCCTATAGCACAGTGTGGCAGGAGTGTGGCAGGTGCCAGAGACAGCCTTTGCAGCAGGAACACAGACTTAATTGAGGTCCAAGCACTCAGTGGGGTGGGTCACAGAGAGTGAAGTGACCTGGCAGAGCCTTCTTTGGGCAAGTTAACCCTGGAGTCCCAACACAGAGGCAGGGCAACCCGGTTACAGGCTGTGACTATGACATTTCAGAACAGACAAAAGCCTGCTCCGGAACAAAGGGAGATGAAATCGACCAGCCTAGGATGCTTTGGGAAGGGCGATTTGGGAATCAAAATAACCAACAATCTTTTTAATAATTCAAAATCTTCAACTTTGCACTAGGCTGAGTGACCACTTGTCAGGATGTTGTAGAAAAGTCCTGGTTGGAAACCATAGAGTTTAATGTTCTTTACTGATGCTCAGAATCTATGATTACCTCTCATTTTATAGAGCAACAGTCTTAGCACGAGAAAGGGTACTTTGTATTTTAATATCAGCAATGAATGGTGTCCTGAATCCGTGGAATAGCCAGTTCTTGACTTTGAGATTTTATACTAACTGTATTAGTTTGCAGAGGCTGCTGTAACAAAGAACCATAGACTGGGTGGTGTAAACAACAGAAATGAATTGTCTCAATTCATTTGAGGGTGGAAGACCAACGCTTCAAAATCAAGGTGTTGGCAGGGATGGTTCCTGAGAGCCGAGAGGAAGATCTATTCCAGACTTCTCTCCTTCCCTGTAGAGAGCCCTCTTCTCCCTGGGTCTTCACATGGTCTTCCCTCTGTGTGTGTCTGTGTCCTAATCCCTCTTCTCATGTGCACAAGTCATATTAGATTAGGGTCCACCACGATGGCCTCATTTTAACTTGATTACCTGTGTAAAGACTCCCATCTCCAAATCACATTCTGACTATTAGGAGTTAGGACTTCAACATAGGAAATGGGGGCCAGAGGGCAGGGGGTGGGCACAATTTAACCCATAACACTAATGGAATGGCAACTTGTCCTTGCTCTTAGAAAATCAGAGCCCCTACCTCTCCTGCTTTGTAATCACTCTCCTCATTCTTCAGATGTGCCCACCTCTGCTCCATCCAATTCAGAGCTTCCAGAATAATCTGAAATCCTTCCTTCTTGTTTTGTTTCATAGCATGTATCACGATTTGTAATGATACATTTACTTGTATGATTATTATATATCCAAATGTTTCTTAGACTTCGTGACCTGTAAGGAGAAATACATTTACACCACAACTCAGCACATACACAGACATTTCGAGTGAAGACCATCGCTTCAAGCAAAGTTACTTGTTCTTACTGTGTTCAGTGCTCGCTGACAGTTTCTGTTCCATATCATTTTTTTCTTGTGCTAAAATACATAACATAAAATTTGTCATTTTAGCCATATTTATGTGTACAGTTTGGTGGCATTAAGTACATTCACATTGTTGTGTAACCATCACCATTATCCATCTCCAGGACTTTTTCAACATTCCAAATAGAAACTCTCACCCCGTTAAACACTAACTCCCCTCCCCCAGCCCCTGGAACCGACCATTCCCCTGTCTACATATTGACTATTCCAGGACTTCATATAAATGGACTCATGCGGTAGTTGTCCTTCTATGATTGGCTTATTGCACTTAGCAACATGCCCGCAAGGCCCATCCATGTTCTTTCCTTTACAAGGGTCCCCAACCCCCAGGTCATGGACTGATACCTGTATTTGTAGCTGCTTCCCATCACTCACATGACCTCCTGAGCTCTGCCTCCTGTCAGATCAGCAACTGCATTAGATTCTCATAGGAGCCTGAACCCTACTGTGAACTGTACATGCGAGGGATCTAGGTTGCAGGTTCCTTCTGAGAATCTAATGCCTGTTGATCTGAGGTGGAGCTGAGGCGGTGATGCCAATGCTGGGGAGCGGCTGCAAATACAGATTAGCATTAGCAGAGAGGTTTGACTGCACAGAGACCATAATAAATCAATTGCTTGTAGACTCATATCAAAACCCTATCAGTGAGTGGCAAGTGACAAGCTGCATCTGGTGGCAGGCTTTAAGTCAGAATCCAACACATTTTAGTCTACGCATAGCCTGCCCATTATTTATTTACCACTCTGTCTGTACCTCTTTCCTGCACTGTGCACTTATCTCAGATGGGACTGTCTAGTTGCGGAAAAACAAGTTCAGGGCTCCCGCTGATTCTGCATTATGGTGAGTTGTATGATTATTTCATTATATATTACAATGTAGGAGTAGAAATAAAGTGCAGGGGAAGCCGGGATGGCTCAGTGGGTTAAACGCTCACTTTGCAGCACCGGGGACAGGGATCGAGTCCCGGCCCAGCCCGTGCGGAACCATATGCTGAACTGGGAGCTCCCCCAGTTCAGTTCTCTCTCTGTCTCTGTCTCTGTATCTCACTCTCTCTCTCTCTCTCTCTCTCTCTCTCTGTCAAAAAACAATAAAAATAAATAAATAAATAAATATTTAAAAAAGAAAAGCAATTTAATTAAAAAAAAAAAAAGAAATAAAGTGCACAATAAAAATAATGCGCTTGAATCATCCCGAAACCATCTCCCCCCACCCATCCCCAGTCTGTGGAAAACTTATCTTCCATGAAACCAGTCCCTGGTGACAAAAAGGTTGGGGACAGCTGCTTTATAAGGCTGAATGATATTTCATTGTACAAATAAACCACATTTTGTCTATCCATTCAGCCAGTGACAGACACTTAGGCTGTTTCCACATTTTGGAAATTGTGAATCATGCTGCTATGAACATGGGTGCGACAAATATATCTTCAGAGTGGAATTTTCTATTTAATTTTCTTACTGTGCTGATTACATTGATTTACATTGTATTTACATTGTATTTACATTCAATTTACATTGATTTCATAGCCACCTGCAGTGCATCCCCAACCCCAAGCACGCTGCCTGGCACTGTGCAACTATTTTTAGAGCAGTGTTCAATGAAACAATAGATGCTCATGTTTCCGGTAATTTATTTTTTATTACTTCTCTATGAATAAAGGCAACAGGACTCCCATTTTCCTTTCTCTTGTTCACATGTTGTATAAATGATGCTCTTACACTACTGAATGCTATGGTTATATTGTCCCAGAGACAGTGCATCACTCATTACAATGACATTCTTTGGATTCAGGAAGTAAATTATCTCAAAATGACGTGGAATAACAGTCTGTTAAAATGTTTGAGCACAAAAATCTCATGTTATGAATTAAATTTTCAGAGATTTTTCTTGAACTTTCTCCATAGATCTTTTTTTAATGCTGGTAGATTGTACCTAATTAGCTTAACAGGCATAGCCTTGTAATTATACTACATTTTGCATTTTTTTAGAGCATGCTTTTATCATTGTGGGAAAAACATAGTTGTTTAATACTCTGGAGTAAGAGAGTATACTAACAATATTATCTCAAAAGTGAATGGACTGAGTTCTTAACTGTTACTTGTAATTTTGCTAGTAGATGTACAATCTCCTAAGAAAATCTCCAGCTCAATTTTTCTCCTGTCCCATTTCAGAATTTTCTTTATTCCCTAACCACTTTTTAGTTGGGGACATCAAATATCATCATAATCAGTAATATTGACATTCTTTTTTTTTTTTTTTTTTAATACTGACATTCTTAAAGAGAACCATCTTTTAATCACTCCTTTTGGTTGCCATTTCCTTTCCAAGTTTAAGAATGCCACACTTCAGCTTTTTATGCTAATTATCCAATGTGTCCTGAAGTAGAGTAGAGATAGTGAAAGGACTGGACTGGAAGCAGTAAGATGGGGAGTAGAAAACTGAGAAGGGCAAAGGTCCAAGGTGCCTCTGTGTTAAGTCTCATCCTTCAAAAGTCCCTTCTCTGTAGCACCTGCCTCTTGTCTTGAAGATGCAGAGGGTCTACCTGTACTCGTGGGGGGTGGGGGGCTCTATACAACCCTCTGAATACTGCTGCTCTCGGTATTTGGATCCCATTTCCTTTCCTGCCAAACTTCTCAAATGCACATTACACACTCTCCTTTGGATGTGGAGCAGCCCTGTTCCCATCCCCACTGCTCACCAAGATCTTGAGCCCTCTGCCACCAGGTGGGAGAGCCTTTCCCAGCCTTGTCCTCCTTGACCCTGTGACAGGCGCACTTCTTTGCAACTTTGGGTGCTCTTAGCTTAATGAGACATTACCCTGCCTGTCTGACTGGTCCTTTGGAGCCTCCTTCTCTCCTCCCTTTTCAAGGCTCTGCCCAGCTCCTGCCTGACCTTCCCTCCTCTCCTTTAGACAGCTCGCTGACCACCTCTCTGCTAAGAGCCCCCACGTCCCAGTTCTTTCACTGGGGAGCGAGTCTTGCATCCCAGTGGTCACAGGGCACATCTTAGGGGAGGTTTGCTGTTCCTTCTTGGTCTCCATCTCTCCAGCTGTTTGGTCCTTTGACAGTTGCCCTTTGGCCTGTCCCTTAGTCTTTCTTCCTTCTAATGTCCGTGCCTCATGCCTCGTTTCTGGATCGCTCCAGCTCCAGGTCCTGGTCCCCGCGATCCAGTTCACACTCAAACTCATCTCCCTAACAGAGCTCTTATCAGCCATTTGCTGGCCTCTCTCCGTCTCCTGCAAGCTCTTACCTGGCCCCGTTCTCTGTGTCCATCCTCTCTTATGTCCCCTTGTCTGCAATACAAGATGTCCAGTCATGTCAGACCAGCCTGTTGGCCTGTCAGCAGGCCCTGCTCCTTTCCTCCACGATCACTAACATTGTCTTTCATACTGTCCTTCAAACACCAGGTCACTGTCAAATGAAAAGCACCTGCAGCTCTTCAGCCTCCCACTCGTACCTTTCTCATTAACAGTCCCTCTTGTTTTCTATGCTTGGTCTCCCTGCCAAGGATAAGGGCTTCCACTGCCCACAACCTAATGCCAGTCATGGCAACCCTATGCCAAACATGCCACACCCAGTGCAGAGGCCAGTCCCTGACCCTGCCTTGTGCTGTGGAAGCACAGGCTCTCTGAGCCTCTGAACCCCTGGCAGGCCCACAGATTCTCCTAAGAGTAACCTTTCACTCAGTCCTTGTTTCACCCAAATGTGTTCCACCCACACAGTGAATAGCACAACTTGAAACCACTCAGATTTTTATATGTAAGTGAATTACAACTATTGTGCAACAAGGAGCATAACTGTTATGCAGTCTTTTCGGGACTGAGCCAGAAGATATCTCATCCAAGAACTCTCCTTAGTCACAAGCACCTTTGCTTCAGGCCATGGGTAGTGAAACTCTTATCATCAACCTAGGCTGTGTATAGGTAGACTGGCAAAGTTACAGTCCCACGGATTAGTGTCTCCCCTACTGTGGAATTCTGTCCTCTTTCTGAGATAGAATACAGAGTTCCTTGGGTCCTGAAACAAGTTAACAAGTTTGTAATGTAACAAGTCTGCCCCCCCTCCCCCCAGGGCTGATCAGAGGGGTGGAGGTAGAAGAACAGCGCAGGTGTTTTTAGCTTTCCATAGCTTTTTAGCTTTCCGATAGTAAGACGGTCCCCTTTTGAAGTGGGAAGCCGCATATTTTTCCCCTGGTGAGCAAGGGTGCAAGCGCGTTTACACCTCTCCCTGGATGCAGGGCCCTGCAGCAGCGGAAGACTGCAGGGAAAGAGGGGCACGCCTCGCAGCACGTGGCCCAGAGCAGAGTTGCTCTAAGGTGGAAAGGCAACTGAATTAGGCTTGCATGTTGTCCACGTTTGGTCCCGGAGCTGCGGGCGGGAGCCGGGACAGCGCCCCCAGGGAGCGCGCAGGCAGGAAGGGTTTCCCGGGCGAGGCGAGAGTGTAATGCCCGCGACAGGGTTCCCCGCCCTCGTCGCCACCGCCCGCCCGGCTGGCCCTCGTCCCCTCGCCCTCTCCACGTCTGGCCCTTCGGGAGGAGGTGGATCTGAACCCGGCGTTCCCGCAGCATCCCCGCCCGCAGCCCTCTCTGGAGACGGAGCAGAACCAGCCGGGTCCTCGACTCCGCCCCCTGCCCCGCCCCTCTCAGGCCCCGCCCCCGGCCCCGCCCCTGCCGCGGGCGCCCCCTGGCGGGCAGGACGGGCTTGGCTCGCGCGGCGGGCCCGGGGTTGCCATGGTAACCGGCCGCGGCCGCCACAGCAGGGCCGGCCTCAGCGCCAGCGCCGGCCGGGGCTTGGGCGGCTCAGTGTGGGGGTGAGCGGCGGCGGCGGCGCGGCCGGGCCGGGGGAGCGGGCGCTGCCCGGCGACCTCAGCATGGAGGACGGCTTCTCGAGCTACAGCAGCCTGTACGACACGTCCTCGTTGCTCCAGTTCTGCAACGGTGAGCGGCGGCCGGAGGGCGGGGGCCGGGCAGAGGGGCGAGGCCGGGGGGCCGGGGAGGCCGCGCAAAGTTGCGGCGGAGGGGCGCGCGCTTCCCGCCGCCGGGGCGCATTGTGCTGGGCCGCGGGGGGCGCTCGCTGCGCCCTCACCCTGCCGGCTGCTGCAGCCGGGCTCCGGCCAGTGCGCGCGGGGCCGGCTGCTCCCGGCGCCCCACGCCCGAGCGCACCCGCCAGGCGGGGCGAGGGGAGGCCCGGCCGCGCCGCGGCGCCGCGGACGTGTTGCGTTCGGCTCCCAAACTCCCATCTGTTTGGAAAGGTCTCTGGATGAAGAACTCGGCAAACAAGCCGCTTCCTAACAAAACACTCCTGAGAGCACAGCGTGCACGCAGCGTTTGTTGCGGATCAGAATCCATCCAGTTCCACGTTGATGGAAGCATCCCAGCTGAATGCAGCCGCAATGCACAGGCAAAGTGGACCTACCTTACAAGTGTTTCCACTTATTTTGTTCACGGAGTGATAGATTTTTTATTTTTTTTTAACACAGGAAGGAAACATTAATAGCTACCAATATGCCAACATATATATATATATATATATATATATATATATATATTCCTACATGCCTGAGAGATTATATTCTCCCTAGCTGGCTTGCAAAAGAGTTTTACGGCACTCTGCATATTTTATCAGAAGATGATGTGTGATAATTCATGCACAAAAAGTAACACATTTTTTTATATCTTGGATTTATTGCTCTATTAGAGGGCCCCAAAAGTTTGTAAAGAAAATAATATGTGTATACTACAGGATTTTGTGT
Organism: Craseonycteris thonglongyai; assembly: GCA_004027555.1. Lineage (NCBI taxonomy): Eukaryota > Metazoa > Chordata > Mammalia > Chiroptera > Craseonycteridae > Craseonycteris > Craseonycteris thonglongyai. The sequence continues at coordinate 63,627 of PVKE010002656.1, forward strand.
GTCGTGCCGTTGGAATAATTTGCAAGTTGACATGCTTTGATAACTCAAGCTACTTATTTTGCAATTGTAACCGGGATTTAGGGGGAACTTTTATAGCTATTCAACACCTGCTTGCAAATGGGAGGTATTTAGCTGTAGCAGTAAAGATTAGTGAGTGTGTCGAGTCATCTTCTAGAATGATATTTTAATCTCTGGTGAAATTTATTATCTTTTTCATGGAAGAGGGTATATTCTGATAGTTTGGGCAGCTTATAATTTCATAGAAATCACAGACAGGCCTTTGTTATCTTAGTAAAGCCCTTCCTCTTCAGTGGAATGAAAGTTTTGACACCCTTTCAATTTAATAGCAGTCAGAGAGCAGAACTCCTGTGTTTTGTGATCCCCAGAAGATGGTGAGGTAGTTGGAGTGTATTTGATACTCTGCTGGCCTTTGGACTGTAGAGTCATGGGAACTGATTTATTCTCCAGGAGGTTAAATAGAGTCCTCAATGAAATTTTGACTAGCTTTCTTAATTGACTTATAATCGTATTTTGATTACTGTTCATGATGTCAGAGATAGTACCACCTCTTACGTGTTTGTGATAAAATGTCCCCTGTGTTAGTTGTGCAAGGCATGTGGCTGAAAAATTATAGTAAGCAATTTCCAGGGATAGAGGCTTTTAAAAAATTAATTTGTGGTCATAGATGTTGACTGGTTTAGGTTATGAAATGATCCTAGATATTTTTGTTTGAGCAGTTGTTTGAGGGCCTGGTCATATGGTACCTAAATAGCAATTTAGTTATGAAGTTGACCTACACATCTATTCATGAAATTTTTTTTTTCTGCCTTTTCTTGTTAATTGGTAGTTTAGAGATATTAACAAAGTAGTTTACTGGCAATGCTATCTAGAATTAAGTGAAAATCAGTTCTTACATACTATATGGGTACTGATTTAGAGAAAAATCACTTTAAATGAACTAGAATCAAACAATAAGATCACAACACAATTGAGTGAACTGTAACTGTCAAATTTGCTCAAAAAGTTCTTAGCTCTGTTACTTAGTATATTTTTTGTTATCTTGTGAATAAATAGTATTTTTTTTTTGTTACCGTGTGAATAAAGTTTAAAGCAAGAGTAGTAGGGCAGAAATGAATGTTAACTGATAATGTCTTAAGCAACAGATGCTTTGGTGTGAAATTATTCATTTTAAGAGGCTTCCTTCCATTCAGTGAAAATGTAAATGAATACAATTCAGTTAATTACAATGATTCAATTACAGCAGTGCATCACAGAAACACCATTTCACCGAGAACTAAGTTAAACATTTGATATTTTATTAGCTACATTGAAAATTTTTTTCTTCTTAAATTGAAGATTTACATTACAATGGCAAGACTACAATAGCATAATCTATGAGCTTCAGAATTTTCCTATGCTGAGCACACTCCATGCTTTTGATAGTGATGGGAACTAAAAAGTGAGAGTGATATATCATTAGCTTCAGAAACTACAACACATACTTAATTATTTGGATGACTGTCACATTTAATATCTTCCTGGTGAGATGAAGATAGAAGACAGCATACCAGTGAGAAGGGAGGAGAGAAAACCTTGCTAGTGAATGAACTTTCTATCTTCCCCTAAAACGTTTTTGCTTTCTATGTCTGCAAAATGTAAACTTAGGTAGTATCTAGCCTCCTAAAAAGCCTAGCTATTCTCATCTTTTGGATACTGACTCTCTCGTTTAAGTAGAAAATTTGTGCACTGCATTTTTCTTCTGAGTATTTAGAGCTCTGTACAGTGAGCTAGAAACCACAAACTTCTTTTATTGCTCTAAGAAAAACTACAATAGCAGGAAACTGGAGAAGAGCTATCATTTGTCAGTTTATGATTTGGGAACTATCATCATTTACTCCAGATTTTCTTTGAAGCCTTCGTTTGAGGTAGTAATATTACCATTTCTTTTTTACATATGAGGAAACTGAAACTCAAGGTAAGGTAACTTTGATAAGATCACACAGCTAGTAAGGCTTGGATACCAATCTGAATCTTTTTTTTTTTGGTTTTGGTTTAATAACAGCTTTGTTGAGATATTGTTCACATACCATAAAACTCACCCTTTTCTAAAGTACACAGTTAAGTGGCTTTTGGAATAGTCACAGAATTGTGCAAGTATCATGATTGTGTAACCTGGAAACATTTTTATCACCCCAAAAAGAAACCTCAGTAGCAATTATTCCCATTCCCCTATCACCTTAGACCCTGATGAATGTACTTTTTGTCTCTTTATAGAGTCTTGATGTTTAATATAAATTGAATCAAACAGTAGTGGACCTTTTGAGTCTGGCTTCCTTCACTTAGCGTGACATGTTAAGGTTCATCTGAGTGGTGGCCTGTGTCAGCACTTTATTCCCTCCACGGCCCAATAATATTCCATTTTATAGATAGACTACATTTTGTTTATACCAGTTGACAGACATTTGGGGTATTTCTGCCTCTTGACTGTCATGAATAATGCTGCTGTGAACATTTGTGGACAAGTTTTCATGTGGACAGATGTTTTTATTTCTCTTGGGGAGATAACTGAGGAATAGGATTGCTGGGTTGTATTGTAACTCTGGGTTTACTACTTTTGAGGATCTGAATTTTATGAAATCTAAATATCAAGCTCTTCTTCTTACACTGCGCTGATAAAAGAATAGGGAATTAAGGGGCTGGATGAAAGAGGCAAAGGAGTGAGCTCGAAGAACAGAATGTTGCCATTTTATTTCTGTGTCACTTTAGATACAGCTCACCCCAGTATCGATACACATCCTTGCTTAGTTGCCACAGGTTGTAAGACTCTCAGCATGTGAAGGGACCTAACAGGTAATCTCACCTATTTTCTTAAGCCTTTGCACTGTTTCTTTAATCACAGCTTACTCAGGGACCCAGATGTGAAGCAGATAAACCAGTGGGGCTACTCCTTCTGGTGTGGGAGTAGGCAGTGCACTCTGGTTTGCTCTCCTGCCCCATCCCTTCCCCTAATTCAGTCCACCCACCCTTCCAGGGCTTGAAGTCTCTGCTGGGGGCGGGGTATGGGGTGAGGCGTTCTCCAAAGGGTATTCAACCCATGTTTGAGCCATTCCAAGGGACTGGAAATTTACTATCTCTTCTTGTAATCCATTCTTCTTTCTTTCTTTTTAAGACTTATTTTTTATTTGAGAGAAGGTAGAGAGAGAGAGAAAGAGAGAGGGAGGGAGGGAGGGAGAGATGGGGGGGAGAGAGAGAGAGAGGGAGGGAGGGAGGGCCCAGAGCAGTCTCCATAGTTGTACATCATTAGTTGTGACGTGGTTTCATTCCACACAGGTGGGTGTGGGGCTGCGCGGGGTGAGAACCGAACCAGGAGCCTCCTGCTTGAGAGGCAAGAACCTTCTCTGCCATCCTGGCGATTCCCAGTTATGCCGTAGTTCAGCATATGGATTTTCATGGCTGGGGCGGTAAATCGAACCCCAGACCTCGTGATTGCGAGGCAAGCACTCAACCACTGCTGTCCCGGCATCCCCATTCCTTCTTTAGACAGTTCAGACTGTCAGTTCCTTTGTGCAATCAAAGTTCTGACCCTTGGGTCCATAGAGAACAGGTTTAATATCTTTTCCATATACTACTAAGTTATCACATGTTTGAAGACAGTCATGATAGCTCTTTCTCAAGTTGTCTTCTAGCTAAGCATGACCATTAAAAAAGAATTCCTCATATGACACAGCTTCAAACCCTTAACCATCCTGGCTTGTCTGAGCTACACTTGTTTCCTTTTGTCTATGTGCCTTTTAAAATTTGACACAACTGATTGTGGTATTCCAGGCATGATTTTTAAACAGAGCAGAGTAGAGCAGGATACTTCACCTCCTTTATTCTGAAGTCTATACTTCTAATAATGCAGCCCAAGATCATATTCATTCTTTTGCTTGTCACTTCACATGGTTACCTCTTACTGATTTTCACCTAAAATTCTTGTCTGTTTTACAGACTGTGGTTAAGCCCTTTCTTTTCTTACCTTTACCTTTTCTTTTGTGGGGAGTTTTTCTCCAGCAGGCAGACCCCTATCAGATTACAACACAATCGTAATTCTGTGCTATAATGTTGTAAGTAATCCCAGTACTCATATAACATGTTACAGCATTATAGTAACATGGAAGTTGGGCATTGCCTTAGAGCTGGGGTGGTGAACCTATGGCACGCGTGCCCAAAGTGGCATGCGGAGCAATTATTTCTGCACGCGGAGTTGTGAATACCATTTAAAAAATTATTGTTTATGCTCTTATAGACATAAAAATAATCGATACCTCTATCTCACTCGATGGGTTGGCACGCAAGTCGAGCGAGTATACTCTTATTTCATAAACTTCGGCACTCAATCGCCAAAAGGTTCACCACCCCTGCCTTAGAGGGTTATGATTGTGGCTAAAACCTTTTCTCTGTCTTGCCATGGACGGTCTCATGAGAGACCTTATTTTATCCCTTTAAAGCCCACACATCGTGTGTCTAGCAGTTCTCTGATACAGCCAGGCTTCTTGTCCTGCAGGTGCTACTCGTTAATAACCACGGCAGGCCAAGTCCCCACTACCTGCTGCTCTCAGTCACATTTTGAAGTCACTGTAATAATCCTTTGAGCTGCCATTTGTTTGTTCTTGTTTCTTTGTTCTTGTTTTAACTTCCAAGCATTTATATTTGAGGAATTAAGAATCATTTACATAAGACCTTAAACACCTTCTGGCATCTGTAATACTGATGGCTTTCTCTTAACTATGATTACGATAGAGTTTTTAAGTTGGCAAACAGTGGGATTTAAAACAGAATCAAGAAACTCCTGGGAGGGAATCCTCTGACTTCAACAATATGAAGTATCTTTAAACCTCTTGTTTCCTTGTGTGACCGCTGTGGCTTTCGGTGAGAGCAAAACCAGAAGAGAACGCTTTGAAGGAAAAGTGCAGGGCAGGCACCCATCGAGGTGAGAATTTCTAAGCGGTGCACTTGGGGCTCCACCCGGAAAGGAATTCATTTTATAGCCAAACCGCAAGCATTTATGACATTATAAACAGACTCAAGCATTTTGGTGGAAAATTCATGCAACTGTGTCTAAAAAGTAACCATCAGTTGGATATTGTTCATTTCTGAGACATTGTAAACCTTTTCATATATTCTCTGAAAAAAATAAACATTGTAGTTGAGTGGAGGGTGGATAAGGACAGAGAAATAATATCCTTGTCTCTAGTGTTACAGAATGTTCGTGCTGTCAAACTACTAGTGTGAAAACATAATTACCAAAAGCATTGACAACTGTACATGAAAGCATTGTTTTTATCAGTAAGGCAGTTTCACCAGGCACTTAAAATCAATGGTATTTTGTACTATGTACAAGAATCTTTTTCAGGAAGTATATGATTATTCATCTTTAAAGTTCTAGCTTATTAATAGAGGCTTTCTAGTATTAGCAACATGTTTTAAATGCCATCAGAAACATTGAATTGAAAAAGAAGTATGCTATAAGCTCTCAGTGCTGTATAATTACTATCAATACAACTTCCGCCCACAGCACTTGATGTTTTTCTCGGTAAATATTTGACATAAATTCAATATTCTGCTGAAAGCAGCACATTGTTGTAACATTGTGCAGGCCTGGGGTGTCCTAAATGCCCTCTTTGGTTTGCTTTACAGAAACAGCTGGTTACAAGCGCTTCTCTTTCCTTAAAGTACTTTCTTTTTAATTAAAAGTAAAGTACACATACTTCCAATTTCCTTTTCTCTAAAGCCATATCTTTACTAGAAAATACGATTGGTATGGAAAAAAACACATTTCTTCATAATAATTGTGTCTTAAAAATGCAACAATATTATATTTGTTCTGCCAGCTTTCTGGAAAAGAAAAGTTTAAACTCTCTGTCTTTAGTAATCTACCCCCACTGTGTAGGGGCAAATGGACCCATAGGCTTGGATGGTGTAAGAGGGCAAGAATCAGGTGGGAGTCTGACAGGAGACCTTCGGCACCTGCAAAGGGAGGGGATCGCATGCCTGGCCCTCCAAGGGGTGGTGGCCCGATTGTGCATTTGTTGTTTATGGTCCAGGAGCAGCCGCATCCTTCCTTCTGGGCACCATTGTCCTGGACTGCAGATGGTTCCCACACGTAAGCATTCAGGTCAATGGGCAGCCCACAGTTAAAGACAGTGAGGATGGAAATGGTTAGGCTAGTCTGCGTGGAGAGTGGACTCTAACCATTTTCACGAGAATACCTGCAGTGTACATAGGATGATGAAAAATGTTTAATGCGCGGTCTCTCCTAGTGACCTTCGATTGCCCCAGTCACCATCCCAGACTCCTCTTTCCCCTGCCTTCCCATCACAGCCCATCTGGCAGACTCCCTACTACCCAATTATCCATAATCCATCGCTTCTGCTTTGGCTCAGACCCTCATCGGTTCTCATCTGAGTTTCTGTTTGCTTTTTAAAAACAGCAGCTGCAGATTAGTGTCTCTGGCTGCAGTCTCGGCCCCTTCGAATCATTCCTTTTCCTATTAAACACCAGCGCATACCCCTCGTGCTGATGGGACAGCGATGACACGACACCCAGGAAGCCTGCCTGGCACAGTGGGAGCTGGGCCTTCAGCATCAGGTCACAATTGGTGGTTTAATGACCCTGGTGATAGGTGGTCCTGAGAGGTCTGAGGAGCCGTGGCTGAGTGCTGCCAGGCACTGGGCTCGGGGTGGTGGTGGGTTTCCTAAGTAAGACCTGTGGACGGGTGGGCAGGGTCTGGGAGGAGGAGGGGAGAAGCATGTTCTAGAAAAGCGCAGGGAGCATTTGGGAAGCCCTCAGGGGAAGGACCTCTTGGAACCTGGAAGTCTCACACAGTGAAAGAAAAAGGTTCAGAGTGTCCAGAAATGAGATGAGAAGGGTCCTGTGGGCCTTCTGTGCCTGTGGAGGAGGTTGGTCTTATCTGAGGAGCAGGGAGAATGTGGCAGAGAATGTGGAAGCAAGGGAGTGGTGTGGTCAGGTTTCCAGGGGTTGTGAAAGAGGCTGCCCCTGCAGTATGGAGGGTGAGCTTGAAGAGCAGGGATGGCGGAGGTGAGAGTCTATGTATGAGTGCAGGGGTGAGGCTGCGGGGGTCTACACTGGAGGGGATGGACAGAGGGCTCACGACACCTGGACCTGTGACATTAGGAGCCAGGAGAGGGAGAATCCGCCGAGTCAGGCTTCTGGCCACTTCTCCTAAGTGAGTGCTGTGTGCTGAGGCAGAAGGAGGTGGAAGGGCAGATGGGTTGGAAGATGGTTCTGTTTGGGCTCACCGGGTAGCCGGCCTGTAGGACATAGCAGCTGAGGGGCTGAGTAGGCTGTGGGATGCAGGGTCCGGAGCCAGGGAGACGTCTGGACTGGAGAGAACCATTTGAGAGCCATCAGTATATAGATGGTAACTGAATCCATGGCACAGATGAGCTCACCTGAGGAGAAAGCAGCCCTTTAGAAAGCTACTCCTGGAAGACAGACGGGATCCTAACAGCCTCCTGGTGGAGTCTTCAGCGCGCCTCCCCAACCCGGCTCTCAGGCCCCCGGCTCAGCTGCCTCCCAGCTCCCTCACCTGCTGCCATCCCTGGCTCCCTGGTGCACTGGGGTGTCCTTCCTTGGTGGCCACATGGTTACTTAGTATAAACTCCTGCAGCTGTCCCAGAGGGCTGTCATGTGGCTTATTGTCCTATCTCCCAGCCGACTGTCACCACCTTACAGGCAGTCTCCCCGTGAACATCTCTGTGTCTGCACTTTGGCGCTGCCTGGCATGGGATGGGTTTCTGGGTGAATATTGGTGGAATGGAATCAGAGACCATCTTCTTTTCTTTTTGAAAAAGATTTATTTATTTTTGGAGAGAGACAGAGAGAGAGACGAGGGAGGGCCCAGAGCAGTCTCCATAGTCATACATCAATCATTAGCTGAGACATGGTTTCATTCCACACAGGTGGATGTGGGGCCACTCGGGGTGGGAACCGAACTGGGGACCTACCGCGTGGGAGGTGAGCACCTTCACTGCCATCCCAGTACTTACCATTTGTGCTGCAGTCCAGCATATGGGTTTGTACAGGCCGGAGCTGGGAAGTGAACCCTGGACTTCATGATTATGAGGCAAATGCTGAGCTGTTCCAGCATCTCCATCTTCTTTTTCTTATAGCACCTCTTTAAAACACATACTGAGGCAAAATGCCTGGTATGTAATAGGTGTACAGTAATGGCGGTTAAATAGAGAAAGCCGTCATGCTGCTTTTCAGTATGCTTGACACTATATATATGTTATTAGGAAAGAAGAAAGAGCCTAAATCAATTATCACTTTAACCTAGAGGAAAAAAGAGCAAATTGAAGCCAAAGTAAACAGAAATAATAAAATAAGAAAAGTAAAAGCAGAAATAAGTGAAAAGGGAATCATAAAAAATAAAAAAATAAAAACAAAATAAAAAAAATAAAAACAAAACAAAACAGAAAAATTGCATGTAACCACAGCTGGTTCTTTGAAAAGATCAATTAATAAAAGTTTAACAAGATTCATAAATAAGACAAAAGGCACAAATTACTAATATTAAGAGTAAAAGAGGGGAAATCACTACAAATCCTATGGACAGTAGAAGGCTGACCAGGCAAAACAATGAACATTGAAGTTATACACTCCACAACCTAGATGAAATGGACACATTTCTTGGAAGACAAAAATAACCAAAACCGATTTAAGAGGAAATAAAACAACTGAATAGCTCCATATCTATTCCTTTCATTAAATTTGTAATATACTTTCACAAAAATCCCAATTTGAATGACCTCTTGGAGGAATTATAGGAAATATTTCAGTAATAATTCATATCAGACCCACACAAAGTCTCTCAGAAATATAAAGGAGGATGTGGAAACTCATTTTATAAGGACAATATTAGCCCAATACCAAACCCGGATGGTATCTTTATAGGAAAGTTACAAACCAGTATTCTTCATAAACTAAGAAGCAAAAACCCTTAACAAAATATTATGAAACCAAATCGGGCAATATAATAAATGGATAATGCATTGTAATCAAGTGGGATTACCCCAGAAATATAAAGTTGGCTTAACATTATAAAAAATAACATAGGGGATGCCAGGATAGCTCAGCAGGTTGAGCACTTGCCTTGCAACCACGAGGTCCAGGGATCGAATTCCGGCCCTGGCATGTGCAAACCCATATGCTGAACTGCGGCACAACTGGTAACCACCAGGATGGCAGTGAAGGTTCTCGCTTTCCATACGGGAGGCCCCCAATTCAGTTCCCGCCCCACGTGGCCCTACATCCACCTGTGTGGAATGAAACCATGTCACAGCTAATGATGTACAACTATGGAGACTGCTCTGGCCCCCGCACCCCCTTCTCTCTTACCCTTTCAAACAATAAAATAAATCTTTAAAAAACTTCACCTACACACATGTATATGCATGGATCACACATGTGTAGGTACACACACACATACATGTGACATTTAACTCTCCTCCTCATCAAAGAACTAGTAGACTTAGGCATACAGAATAGAAAGTGTTCTAAGGGAAGGAGCATTGTGGGTAAAACCAGACACGTGACCGTGGGACAGTGAGGCGACCATCCTGACGGGCTCAGAGCTCATCAGCACACACACTATAGACTGCCTCCAGCTGGACACAGGGTCACTGGAATCCATGAGTGGAAACATTTGCAAGAAGTGTTTGGCAGTTTAACAAGCTTAAAACAAATGATTTGCAGCCAAAGTAGTTGACACATGAAGTAGTTCTTGGCAAAACCCACATTTTTAGCAGTAAAAAAAGATTTGACTGTTAAACCAGCCCCCCCCCAACCCCCCACTCCCCAAAGTTACTTTATGTTACCAGAATCTTACCATTCTTAGAAAAATATGCTCCGGTTGAGAAACCGTTGGGTAGAGCTGGGACTGTCTCCCGCTCTGGCATCATTACATGTTTTAGCCCCAGCCATAGTGTCACCAACAGTTGAAAATCCTCAGCAATCAAACGTGTGGTGCTACTTCATCCACTCTCAAGTCACTTGTGAAGCTCACACCCATCCGTGTGGAAACCGTGGAGGCTGCCTCCCGGGGATTGTGCGGGTTAGTGTGGCTTCACCGACTTAGTCCTTCAGAAGGTCGCTGAGCGGATTGCCCATATTCTTGTGCTCTCAGGGACTAAAATCTGGCTTTGTGTGTCATTTCTTTGCCTTCCTGGAGAATGGCCTTTTATTGAGTTGATAAGATTTAATTGTATAAAAATATGCGTTCCAACCGCAGCTCGTACTTAAGTTTAGCTCTAATGTCAGAGATGTTGTTTGCCAATCAGAGCTTGAGCTTCTCCGGGGTAGGGGCCTTGTCTCATTCATCTTCCTCTGCCCAGTGCCAGGCACCATGTGTCTGTGTGTAGAGTGGCAGGGGAGGAGAGACACTGACCATTCTGGGATTCTCACCAAGCAGCATCAGGTGTCACGCAGGCCGAGCACTTACAGGTATTCCTGCTTAATCCTCACTGCAGCCTTTTGGCCCCTTTGAGGTGGCTACTGCTTTTGTCTCTGTTCTGACTGATGAGGAAACCGAGGCCTAAAAATATGTTCAGCAGGGCCACTGGCTTGTACTTGTCGAAACTGTGGTTTGAACCCAGACGTTCTGGCCCTGCTGTGACAGCGTACTCAGCGCTCAGTTACGTTTGCTGGATGCATGATGGCTCCAAACATGGGAATGGTCATAGCCATGATAGGGGCTGAGACCCCTTGCTTCTGGGAGAGGCTGCAAGCTAATGAGGAGTTCAGATGTGCATCCTTTCACTGGATTGCTGCAGGGCCTCTGTACAAGTTCCCCTGTCACCACGTTTCCCTTTCAGTCACACCACTTTCACTTTCTGAAGCAGGAATCTCATTCATCTGAATTGCCCAGAGCCCCTCAGAAGGTCCCCATGGCTCCAAGGACACAGGGCCCAGTCTGTGAACCACCTCGTGCCTGCTCCCCTGACCTGGGGGACTCTCCTCCCAGGCACCCTCAGATGGCAGCACCCTAGGCTTCCCGTAGTGCCTGCACTTCAGGCTGGGCACATGCATCCATGGACTGTGCCCCCTGCCTTCCCTGTAGTGGTGCTTCCCAGTCCTCCCTGGCCTGACAGACTCCTCCTCCTTTAGGCTCCGGCACGCCAGCCCCCGGAAGCTTTACTGGGCTCGGGTTTCCTTTGGGCTCATCTAGGCTCGGTGCACCTAGTGCCTCACCCCTCACTGCACTGCAGAAGCCGCCGGGGCCCTCCGGACCCGTGTGTGCGCCGTTTCAGAGGGAAATGGGAAATGCTCATTTCGGTCTGGTAGTTGCCTGCCTGGAAGGCTTTCATGGTCTCCATTAGTAAGTAGCCCAGTCCAACCACCGTCAGCATGTGTGTGAATGAAACTGTTCAGTTCCATGAGCAGCTCTCGTTCTTTCAGTGTTTCTCCAGCAGCCTTATCCTATTAATCGTTCTCTTGCTTTTTTCAGAATGCTTTCAAAATGTTTAATTCTTATAAAATACATATAACATAAAATTTACCATTTTAACGTGTACAGTTCAGTGGCATTAAGTACATTCACAATGATGTTCAACCATCACCACCCTCCATCTCCAGAACTCGTTTCATCTTGTGCAACTGAAACTGTCCCCCTCTCCCGCTCTCCCCTGCCCGCCCCGGGCAGCACCCATTCTACTTTCTGTCTCTATGGTCTGCGTGCTCTGGGACACCTCATGTAAGTGCAGTCGTACAGTATGTGTCTTTCTGTGACTGGCTGTGTCACTTGCAGAACCCTTTTTTTCAAGCTACAGTTTTATGAACTTCTAGAATCCCAAAGGGAACAATGACTAAGGGTTCAAAGCCAGGTGCAAAGACTTCGATAATTACCGTATTTTCCGGCGTATAAGACGACCGGGTGTATAAGACGACCCCCTAATTTTACAGTTAAAACATAGGTTTTGGCCTATATTCGCTGTATAAGACTACCCCCCACTTCCGAGGCTGTAGTCTTATACAGCGAATATAGGCCTAAACCTATGTTTTAACTGTAAAATTAGGGGGTCGTCTTATACGCCCGGTCGTCTTATACACCGGAAAATACGGTACCTCGAAGTTCAAGGCTGTCAGAGCTCCTGCTGGGGAGTCACCACATCACACCCACATGTGTTGGTGGCAGCTCTGCTCGGCCTCTGTCAAGTCTAAGCATCTTATCTTGGGAATCCCTCTAAGTAGTGTGCTCCCCACCCCCCCAAAGGCTGGATCATGGAGGATGGGGCAGCGTCCTGGAGACAGCGCTTAGACTCCCCACTGCCCTTTCCCCCAGCAAACGGCAAGAGAATGGTGGCAAGTGTCTGAGCTCTCTTAGGAATGGGGGAGGTGGAAACAATTTAGAGCAGTTTGGAAAACTGATGAGGGGCATATGTTTGCTAAAGAAATTCCATGACACATGCCTCCTGATCACCAATAGCATGCATTCTCTCTCAGCTAGCTAAGACTCCAGGAAAGGAAACAGCAGATGTGGGACCCGTGGTCTAGGAAGGAGCCGGACTGGAGTCTTGGAATAACTCTGACTTTGTTTGTTTTTGTTTTTAAAGATTGCTGTTGCACATTTGTCATACTCCACTGACACGAATGTCTGATTGGAGCATCTCGTTTTCAGGACTGTTGGAAAAGATGAGCAGGCATAGGCTACACATGTCCAAACTGAGCCATTCACGCGTGAGAACTAGCAGAAAAGATGACGTGTATTTCTCTCAGGACCCGCTCTCCTCTGTCAGTAATGTACTTTTTCTGAGATTCCAAGCCCAGGCTTTGCACACAGGTCTGGTTGCGAATCCTGATTTCGCCAATTACGAAGAAGCTGGGGGAATAAATGCCCTGTCTCCGCTCTTCCCCCTTCCCTCCCATCTGCTGCTCTGTGCCCCATTGGGCACCCCCAGAAGGGAGCTGAGAGCAAGGAAGCATGTTGCAGCCCCCCACTCGTGCAGCCCCTGGCACAGAGGGTGGGGTGGGGGACTGGAGAGAGGGTTTGGATGGTGAGTGTGGGGTGCCCAGCAGCGTTCTCTAGAATGGAGGTGTTACTATTTAGTTGTGTTACCTCCATGTTTTGATGGTTGCAGCTACATTGATGTGTCCTAGTTCCTGAGGCCATTTGGGAATCTCATGAGTGCTGGATTTGGGGTCTTAGCACACCCCCTGCCTACTGTGTGCATTGTTCCCCCCGTATGCCGAGCCTTTCGTGACTTTGTGGTGGTGCCTTATCAATCTGTACTTCCTCCTGTCCCCATATTGAAATACCATTCACCTGGGAATGCAGCCTACAGAAATCCTCCCGTCTGTCATGGGGGTGAATGGTCGTTTCTCTGCATTTCCCAGTCATGGTAAAAACACCTCTGCTGGGTGCCAGGTTCATTCCATCTTGCGGTATGGTCAGCTCCTGCAGCCTTTGCCTCCACTGCCCTCTGGTAATGTCCCTGAGGGTGAGGACCCTGTACGGTCTTTATGTGTCACTGCCTTTCATTGCTCTGCACCATGCCTTGCAAGTAGTGTGTGTTCTATGCTCGCTGTTGAATGAAAAATGACACACTAAGGTTAAACAGAGGGCCACGCCACCTGTAAGTGATTGTGGAAGGCCAAGGAGAGCTTCTGATGTGAGAAGCTTGTCTGTCGTACCCAGACCACGTCTTCATTGTTCACTGCAGTGAGATGATTCGCACTCTCATGTATTGTAGCAAAGGCCCTTCATCATTATAGAATAGATTGTGCATTGTATACTGGGCGAGAAACAATACACTTGTATATTTATACAGTTTTATTTTGTTTATTGGCCCATTTTTGTTGTTGTTGTTTGACATGGCTTTGGACACAGGCCAGCTCCTGGATCTGTTGTTCTAACACGGGAGGGATTTGCTGAGAAATGCCAGTTTATAAAAAACCACATACCGGTATGCTGTACATTGTGGACTGAGGAATGTTTCAAGAGTAATTTAGAGACACTCTGTTTTCATTTCATTTACTGACCTTAATACATAACCACAGTGTAAACCAAGTACCATATTTCATAGTTTTAAAGGCACCTTCCGATCTGTTTTTCACTTACTTCTCATGACCAAATGCTAAGGCAAGTCAAATGCAATTTTATCACATTCATCTTGCAGATGATCAGGCAGACTGGTGGCTGTTTAGTGACTTCACCGAGGCCGCACAGTTACGTAAGTGACAGACCTCAAACCCAGGTCCCCTGACAAAGCCTGGGCTCCTTGAACACAGCCATGCTGCCTTCTCTGTGGTGTCTTCTGTTAGCATCCACATTGATTGCAGTCTACTTTTATAAAAGCACTTTATTTGAAAAGGAAATACGATATAGATAAGTGCATTTTTCATTCTTCAGATTGTGTTGTTTTTTCCTTGGACCTTGAAAATTATTTATAGGTACACACCCTGCTGTAAGAAAACCTGATGTTCAAATCTGGGTGTATAAAAACATAGGTCATGACAAGATGACTTACAGGATTCCATAGCATTTTCTTAAAGGTGTAATGTTCCTTATCTGCTCAAATGTGTTTACCACACATTTACCTTCTTTGTCTTTCTGGTCATTCTAGGTAAAGCCATGTCCTTTCCTCTGCTTTGCTTTCCTTTCCTTTGCTTTTCTTTGCTTTGCTTTCCTTTCCCTTTCCCTTTCCCTTTCCCTTTCCCTTTTCCATTCCCTTCTTCCTGTTCTCAGTTCACAACAGGCTTCATCTTACAGGTGGGAAACTGCTGGCTCCACAGCAGACACCCTTCCTCGCGCACTTTCCGTTCTGGCCGAAGTACAGGCTGACACACTGTGTCCGTCCCTAGTTTGCGGTTTCTCTCAGGTGCCCTGAGGGAGACTAGCTTCTAAGTGAGCCCACAATCCCTTACCCTAGATTTCAAAATCCAGAAGTCCTGAAAGCCAGATGCTTTTTGGTAACTCATTCGTTAGACTTGGCCTGATGTTAGTCATTTGGTGGGGGAGAGGGGGGGAGTGGAGGGCCTCATCTGAATTGAAACAAGTGCCTTTTAATGGCTTGTATTTATTCCTTCTCATATGAAAGTTTTGTTTTTCCGTAGATGTACTTTTGAGTGTGGTTACGGGTGCTGCCCCAGACCCTTCTGGGGGTTTGCGGTACATATGGAGTATGCTCCATGCTTCCATTCTGAGGTCAGAACTTGCATTCAGAAACGTATCAGGCCCCAGAGACTTTGGGGAAGGGTTTATGGGCCAGTGGGATCTGAAAGCCACACTGAACCTGTGCCCATGGTGGCTCCCAATGAGACACCGCACAGTGGGCCTTCCCTGCTGTCCTGTGTCCTGGCCCCTGGCCCCACATTTGACTGACATTGAGCAGAAAGCCTGGCTTGCAGCCAGATGGTGCCCCTGGGGGACAGTGAGGCTGTTGTACCACAGTCACCTGTCACAGCATCCTCTACAGCCAGCCAGGTGCCTACAGGACCAGGCAGCCAGGCGCACCAGGTTCTGTCCTGAGACACAAAGTTTAGAGTCAAGTGGTTTTACTAAGTGCCTCCCTCCTTCCCTCCCATCCACTTATCCTTCCATCCATCCTTCCTTCTTCCATTCTTCCATCCATCTATCCTTCCATCCATCCTTCCTTACATCCTTTTCCCATCCTTCCATCCATCCATCCATCCATCCATCCATCCATCCTTCCTTCCATTCTTCCTTTCATCCATTCATCCATCCATCCAGCCTTCTCCCTTCCTTTCATCCTCCCATCCTTTCTTCCATTCACCCATCCTTCCTTCCATTCATCCATCCTTCCTTCCATTCATCCATCCTTCCTTCTATCTTTCCTTCTATTCATCCACCCTTCCTTCCATTCTTCCATCCATCCATCCATCCGTCCATACATACATACATACATACATACATCCTTCTTCCATTCTTCCATCCATTCATCTATCCTTCCATCCATCCTTCCTTACATCCTTCTCCCATCCTTCCATCCATCTATCCTTCCTTCCATTCATCCTTCCTTCCTTCCGTTCTTCCTTCCTTCCTTCCTTCCATCCATCTATCCTTCCTTCCATTCATCCATCCTTCCTTCCATTCTTCCTTCCATTCATCCATCCTTCCTTCCATCCTTTCTTCCATTCATCCATCCTTCCTTCCATCTTTTCTTCTATTCATCCATCCTTCCTTCCATCTTTTCTTCTATTCATCCATCCTTCCTTCCATCCATCCTTCCTTCCATTCTTCCATCCATCCATCCATACATACATACATACATCCTTCTTCCATTCTTCCATCCATTCATCTATCCTTCCATCCATCCTTCCTTACATCCTTCTCCCATCCTTCCATCCATCTATCCTTCCTTCCATTCATCCTTCCTTCCTTTCTCTCTTCCTTCCATTCATCCATCCTTCCTTCCATCCTTTCTGCCATTCATCCATCCTTCCTTCCATCAGTCCTTCCTTCCATTCTTCCATCCATCCATCCATACATACATACATTCATACATCCATCCTTCTTCCATTCTTCCATCCATCCATCTATCCTTCCATCCATCCTTCCTTACATCCTTCTCCCATCCTTCCATC
>PVKE010002657.1:0-19704 GCA_004027555.1 Craseonycteris thonglongyai
ATAAAAAAAAAAAAAAAAAAAAAAAAAAAAAAAAAAAAAAAAAAAAAAATGGAGGGCTACACGATAGACCAACACATTTTCACTGAGCAATGAAAATTTACAATTTTTAATTATAAACCTGTGTTTTCTATCAAAATTACTTCTTGCATGAATTTTGGGACACCCTTTATTAGGTAGACTGGCTTACTAGTAAGGGTATCAAAAGATAGAGCCAGAGAGGAAGGAGGGAAAGGGGGAGGGAGGGAGAGAGAGAGATCCCTTCCAACTTTGCAGTCAGGCCGCTTGGGTACTGTTTTGGGAGAGACAAGGCAGGACCTGAGTAAGCTCCCTGGAGAGCATGCAGTGGAGGGGACTCGGCGGAGTTCGCTGGGTTGAGCAGTCACAGGACAACTCCGAGAAGGAAGAATTGAAGCTTTGCTGCCTGCCGGGCATCTCACACAAGTGACTAGAAATGAGGAACGACTTTCCTCATGCTCAGGCCTTGGGGACAGCCTGAGTCTTTGGCTCTAAACCTTAGTTAAACTATTTCTACAGAGTTTCCTTTATAATTTCTCTGGCCCTTGGCTATTTGACGTTTTCTTTTCTTTTCCTTTTTTTTTTTTTTTCTCCTACCACCAGGGGAGGACTGGAAAATCCAAGTTTTTTAAGGATGTTCCCTTGTGTGAGCATCTGAAAAAAATTATTTCGCCCGTTCACTTTCGTGCTAATTGTTTCTCTTTTCATCTCCTTATCATCAAAGGCATGTGTTTCTATTTCCATTTCAATCATTTCAGTTACTTGCATCCAAAGCAGAAAGAATCCCGAAGTTATTAACTTTTATAATACCCCAAAGCAAACAGCTCTTTCCCCTGGGGTGGCACTGCCACCAGGGTTGGTCTCACAGTGTGTGCAGGGACAGGGGGACAGTCAAGTGGGTTCCCATCCCCTGCAGAGCTTGTAGCACAGTGGTCAATGTCCCCTCCTCAGTCCTTAGCTGATGTTTCAGCAGTCTTGGATCCCACGGTCTTGCCTGGGGGAAGGGCTGTATTAAATGTGCCCAGGACAAGCCTAACGTATAGGATCCCAGTGATGTGACTTGCATCTGAGTTGTCCCAGTTCTCCACGTTCCCACACCTTGCCACGTTGTACCCATCTCTGCAACGCCTCACTCTTTCTTCCTGGTGCACGCTCACCTGTCCCTGCATTGTTTGGGGTCACCTCTGCCTAGCAGTTGGTGACCCCACACCTCGCTCAGGTTTTTCATGTGTCTGGGGTGTCCCAGAGGAGGGTCCCACTTCTCTCAGAGACGGAGCCCTCCTATGTGGAAGAACATCGCCCCCATTCATGGCCCTGGCCTGGGATCTCTGTCCTCCCCAGGGCCTGTGCCGACACACCTCTCACCGGAGCTCACCTGAGGAAGTATCTCACAGGTTGCTTACTAGGTGTATGTGGATAGACATTGGCTCACTTTCGCTCTCGCAATCACGATGTCACTGCTAATTCCTCACCTTGCAGGGTTGATGGGAGCTACAATTCCTTCTCCCACACCCAAGTTCCAAGAGAAGAGCCTAGGCATTCAGCCCTCCCAGTCCTTCTACTAGAAAATGACGTGGTCGTCCTAGAAGAACGTGACAAGTCATTCCTATCTGGTGCGTCTTGGGCCACGTGGATTCGTGACCTTGAAAATGCTCTCACTGCACTTGGCTCCTGTAAAGTTTAGCTACAGAAAGTCTGTGGCTTTGGCAATAGTCCTATTGAAGTAAGCTTGGAATGCAGTCCCTAACCGACCAGCAGCCTGGACTTCTCGAGTCTTCTCCAATTGGGATGAGTGGCACCAAACCGACCGCACATGCCCTGAGCCGCTTTGAGGCACGTGTTCCCTGAGCCCAGTGCACACGTCCTACGCCTCTTGCGCTGTCATACCTCTCCGAGTTGCTGTGAAGAGCAAGGCTGAACTGATTCTTTTTGTCTTTTCAGAGCCGATTCAAACAAATTCCCTGGGCCTGGCTGGAGCACCAGCCCTAGGAAGGTTTTTGCAGGCTCTGCAGTACCCAGGAGGAACCCTGAGGCTGGGAGCAGGCATTTTCCGTGCATCTGCCACGTCAGTGCCTTCACAGAGCCTTCTCTGTGCCAGCCACCGAGTGTGGCTCTGGGCACTCAGGAGTGTTTGTCAAGTGGACTCGGTAGGCTGACCTCATGTTAGAAATACGCAAGACCCTGAGATGTTTAAGACAGAGGAAACAATGCAGCCGGCTCTTGTCTGTGCTCTGTCTGTTCTCTGCATCTTCTCGGCCTGTACTTTCTTCAGCCAGTGGAAACATACACTCCAGAGAACCTTCTAGCTTTGATTCACTTAGTATTTCCTTAGCACTCTGTTTTCCCATCTTACCTCTACAAGAGTAAGCAGGCTCAACCCTTTTCTAAATCACAAAGCCCTTCAATTAATGGGGTCTGAACGGGTGAGATTTTTTTTTTATCTATGGATTTCAGGATTTCTGATTAGAAATAGACTCCTCAATCCTAACACCCTTTTCCCCTTCTATCCATCAATCTGGAAATGACAGAAGGATATTAGGCACATTTCTGTCTTTCAGCACGTATCTCCCAGTCCTTGAGTTGGTTTTCATTTGTCTCCCAGTTAATCAGAGACCTTCTTGAGGCAGAAAAAGAAGGAAATTAATACCACAAAAGACACTGAGCTGTGTGGGAGCCCTCTCCACGTGTGGACAGGGACCATGTTTTATTAAACTGTGTCTAATAGTGCCTTGTGTGCCTCTTAACACACCCATAATAAATGTATTATGAATGAATGAATGATTGAGTGAATAGGTTTACCCTCTAAAGAGCAGGCCATTTTACATCTCAGCACATGTTTACCACCCGGGCTCATGTAACTTATTGTGTACAGCATGTGGTTACCTGGAACAATACCTTATGTTATAGAGAGCTTTCTGATGTTCATTCACATTCTTCTTCTTCTGTTTTTGTTTTGTTTTGTTTTTAGATTTATTTTATTGTTTGAGAGAAGATGAGAGAGACATAGAGACAGAGTTAAGGGGGAAGGGGCAGAGCAGGCTCCGTAGTCGTACATCGTTAGATTTTTTTTACATAGTTTCATTCCACGCAGGTGGATATGGGACCACACGGGGCAGAATGGAACTGGGGGGCCTCCCTCATGGGAGGTGAGAACCTTTGCCACCATCCTGGTGGTGACCAGTCGTGTCCGCAATTCAGCGTGTGGGTTTGCACAGGCCGGGACGGGATTTGATCCCTGAACCTCGCAGTTGCAAAGCAAGCACTCAACCTGTTGAGCTCCCCCGGCGCCCTCTCATTCACATTCTTAAAGAGAGATGCATATACACAAAGACGCCTAGCATATACAATTTGCTCAATTACTATTTGACACATATAGGTGGTCATTAAAAGAATTCTGTGAGGTAGGCAATACCATTCTTCTTTTTAGGAAGGTAATTCCATATCTGTCCAAGGTCATATAGCTCAGGATTCAGATATGCATTCCTTGGCCACATGCATTGAGGACCTACTATGTGTCCGTGGGCCCTGGGTGCTGTTCACGTGTTTGTCACTTAATCTTACAACAGCTCTGTGGGCACTGTGTTAGGTGTGGTGACTGGGGAACTGAAACTGAGGCCTTGAGAGGATTAATGAGTTTTCTTTAAGGCCACATGTTTACACATGTGGCCCCTTTTCCAGTGTGGCTCGTCACTGTTCAAGCAGCGAGGTCTAGACCTAAGACACCAACTCTCTGGGACGAATCCCAAAATACTGCCTTGCATATCCCAAAGCAAACACTTTTCTTTCCAAATTTGCATCCATCTTTCTCGGTAAATGGTGGTGCTCAACAGTGTGATAGGGCCAAAGTTTCCATCTTATTCAAATTCTGCATTAGTTAAGACTAACTGCTTCAACTACCAAATCGATATTCATGAATCTAGTGCATCCCAAAAGCCAGAAACTCATTTCCATTCTGAGCCCTTCCAGTGTCTAATGATATGATGGAGAGGGAGACAGAGAAAGAAACTGAAGGTGCCTGTGTTCTCCCCTCGCAGGTAGGTCTGTCTGAAAAGGACCACTGAGTCTGTCTGCAAGTCCATGCAGAAGGGGAGGAAGCATGCCTTCCCCACCCTGGAGAACGCGCTCTGACCTCTTTTTGCACTTGCCAGATTGGGAAGCAGCTGAACTTACAAACAGGACATGGTTGGAATGATAGACTTTCCCATTGGGAGAGGAAAACAGAGTCAAGTTTATTTTTTTAAACAAATCAGTGTTGTAAAAACACAACATTAAAAAGTGACATGCCCTAGCATGCTCTGTAGAAGGTGATTTTATCCGATCCTAGAGGGTATTTCAGTTATGGCTTACTCTTATGGGGAGCAGGGGCCCCAGCCCACAGGAGTGAGTACGGAGCACAGAGGGTGACTTGGCAGGCTTCCCTCTAAGTGCCATGCAGCGAATTAAAGGCGTAAGTAATTTTAATGACAGTTTAAGAGAAATGAACCTTCAAAGATTAAGACATTTCAGCTTTAACTTGGGGGAATTGCATGGAGGTAAGATTTCAACTCTTTTCATCTTAAAAAGGCACCTCCTAAAGTATTACACTATATGCATGTCGAATAAAATTCACTGAATCTGTAATTTGAAAGCAAAATAGAGCTTTTGAATTTCCTCACATTGGTCTGCTGTTGATATTATTAACAAAACTACCTTGGACCCAAAATAATCCTCTAAGAATTTTGGACACATCGAGGGCCATGGCTCCTCCCTCGTCAGCAGTAGCTGACCCGGGCTGGGGAACCGGATATACAAGGGTAGTCAGTTTATTGACAATACAGAGAGTTCATGGCTTCTCCCAGGCTGCTGTTTCTCACCGCTTTGCTTTGGGTTGACCAGTTCTCCTCACAGCACAGGTGCGACCTAAGGAGCAACACAATTTCCAAGTACAGTTTAGGTCCTTGTGGAGACGCATTATTTCATTAGGCCACTTGGATCTCACAGAACAGCATACTATTTGTTCTCTCAATTGCTCCCAAAGGAGTACACAAAGCTGATGAACCTCCTCACCTCCACTTTGGAAGTAACTCATCGACCAGACAAGCATTGGCCCGTATGCAGGGGACTCACTCACTAGGAAGGGGTGTTTTCTTTTTTGTTGTTGTTAAATTTATTGGGGTGACATTAAGTGATAACAATTACATTGTTTCCAGGTGTACAGTTTTACATGACATTGTCTATACATCGCATTATGTGCTCACCACCCAGAATCAGCTCACTTTCCATCACCACATGTTTGATTCCCCCTCCCTACTCCCCCCTCCCCATCTCTCCCACCCACCCCCCACCCCCCTTACCCTCAGGTAACCACTAAACTATTGACTGTGTCCATGAGTCTTTGGGAAGGGGTGTTTTTCGAGTACCTTGGAAAGCCAATCAATTGGGCTATCACAGAGTTTAAGATTAAATATTTCAGTGTACTTTGCCAGCTACTTTTATACTGATCTGCCACCGTGACTTTAAGACCTACCCTCTTGGAAATACATCTGCTGATTGAGCCTTTCCTTGTTCCTTCATTCAATAAGTAGCGTACTTTCCCATGTATAAGATGATACTTTTATCTAAAACTGTTAGACCAAAAATGGGGGGCAGGGGGCCATCTTATACACAGGAGTGACCCATGTATTGATTTCTTAATGTTGGATTAGAAAAGTAGGGGTCATCTTATACGTAGAGGTGTCTTATACATGGAAAAGTACGGCATTTACTGAGTGTCAACCATTTAGAGCTGGACCACAGGAACTGGAGGATTTCAGGGCACATAGTAAAGGTTTGGGGGGAGCTGGGATGACTCAGTGGGTTAAGCGCTCGCTTTGCAGCCCTGAAGCCTGAGGATCAAATCCCATCCCTGGCCCAGGCGGACCCACATGCTGAGCTGGGCTGTGCCCCCAGTTCAGTTCTTGCCGGGGCCTATGCAGGAGGCTCCCGGCCCAGTTCCTGCCCTGCGCAGCCCTGTGCCCACCTGTGGAGTGAAACTATATGGAAAACTAATGTCAACTGTGGAGACTGCTCTGGGCCCTCCCCTTCTCTGTCTCTGTCTGTGTCTCTCTCTGTCAAAAAACAATAAAAACAAATCTTAAAAAAATAAAAATAAATAAAAATAAAGGTCTGGAGGGTGATGCTGAGGGTCACATTTAATTCCAGCCTGGAATGAGAAATGTCCCAACTAGGGCCTTGATATGTATTCACCTGCCTTCAGAAAACCCATAGGCGGGAGGCAGCAGGTGCAACCCCAGGAGTGAGCCTCGGGGATTAAAAGGATGTGGCAGTACCAGCTCCTCCATGCTCAGCAGCGTGTACACCTCTGGACGGTGGGGACACTCCCGCAGGAGCCCACGCCTCAGTCTGTCGCTGTCCACCCTGAAGCGGCTCCTGGAAGGCAGCAGAAGAGAACACAGGCTTTGGTGTGCCCCGTTATCTTCCCCTTGGTTCCCAGTCTGCTACTGCCTAGCCGTGTGACCTTGAGTAAAGCTCTTGACCTCTCTCCATCGCCCTGTCTTGCTCATGTGGAGATAGCATGGTCACTGCCAGGGCAGGTACAGCACTCAGCTCAGTGGGTGGCCAGAGAAAACTGCCCATGAGTGATGGTTGTCAGTGGCTGGTGAAGCTGTACCATCACTGTTCAGTCATTCCTGTCCTTCCAGTCCGCTGTCCGCACCCGTGTGTGGATACAAGTGCATGCGCACACACGCACACACACACACAGTGAGGCTCTGTGTATATCTGCTGTACAGAATGTTCATGGTGGTACATTCTGGCCATTCAGAAAAGCTCTCTTTCGCATTGAGCCCAGTAGAAAAAGGCTCCTACTTTCTCAGCAGGGGTCGTCTGACTCCATGGGCCTCTCCAAACAGCCCTGGCTTTTAGACTATAGTTAATATTTACAGTTAGGACTGGAAGTGGTCTGGCCCCAGGGCTGAGGGGTGGGGGGGATCGGCCAGCTCTTCAAAGGCAAGTGCTATTTTATTAGCCAGGCAGTGGGGACTGAGCAGAGCCTGAAATAGAGGCCGGCATTATTTCTTTGTCGTGGGGTGTCGCTACCTCTGCTGCTTTTCTAGTCAGTCCTCGGTGGGGATAAAAATAGAAGGCAACACATACTGTGCTTATCAGAGACTCAACGTTCCAAATACAAAATGCTGTTTATGTGTCACTGTAATTGCCTTCTGCATTTGATTTACCAATGGTCCTTTCTGACCGGCTGCACTGTATGATTTGCTTCGCATCCTATTGATTGAATGGGGAAGGGTTGGGATGTCCGTCACAGCCCTGAAGTGTGCAGGAGGGGAGGTGGAAGGAGGTTCAGAATGTCTTAAAATAATCCTGTTCTCGGATAGGCACACAGGTGTCAAGAGACAGCCGGCTCTCTGTTTTCTGGGACGGGAAGATGACACATTTATGAATCCTGGAGTTAATCCTGATGCCTTGCTTCAACCAAAGGAGCTTATCTTCTTACTTCACAAGTGACAACAAAATGAGACTTCTGAATCTCCTTGTGTCTCATGTGCCTTTGGAGATTTCTAGAGATTTAGCAACACCCAAGGAAAATGGTAAAGCACTAAGAGATGAGGTTGGGTTTCTGAATAATCAGAGGCCGATCAGCATGATTTATTCTGATTGAATTCAAGTCTGGCTTCTCAGAAGAACTGAGAGACCAGTCGCCTATTTTCTGTGATTTGAACCCCAAAATCTCTCCTCCTTGAGTCTTTTTTTTTATTTTAAGATTTATTTTATTGTTTGAGGAAGCTGAGAGAGACAGAGACAGAAAGGGGAGGGCCCAGAGCAGTCTCCACAGTTGTACATCATTAGTTCTGATGTGGTTTCTTTCCACACAGGTGGATGTGGGGCCATGTGGCTGGAGTGGGGGAGGGGGTGCAAACCAGCAGCCTCGCACGTGGGAGGCAAGAACCTTTACTGCTGAGCCACCCTAGCAGTTACCAGTTCCACCACAGTTCAGCATACGGGGTTTGCATGGGCCAGGGCCAGGGATCAAACCCCGGATCTCACAGTTGCCAGTCAAGCATTGGACAACTAAACTATCTGGAATCCACGTTTACTGTAGTAGTTAAAATGACAGTTCTTAAAAGTCACCCATTTCCTTAAATATGTAAATAGTCTGGCCTCTATCAGTCATTCATATTCTAATGTGAACTAGTTCCTTCCAGCTTGATTCCTAGAGATTTATGGGTTGGATGGGAGGAAAGGACGTGGGTTTTGCAGAAAGCAGAACAGCTTGCTACTGTCTCCCAGCCGTGGGACCAGCTGTAGTACCACAGTGGGGGTTCTTAGTGGGGGTGGGGTGAGAGACCACTTGTGTACAATAAGCTTTCAGCTCTGCTATCCCAGCCTCAGGCTGTCTGTAATTCTGGTCAACACTAGATGTAACCGGCCGCACCTAGAGGAGAGAAGCTCCTCCCTGCACTACACTGGGGAGCCGTAGGACGCTCACACACACCAGCTGCATTCATTCACTGATCACTGCCCATGTCCGGTGCTGGTCCTTCAGCAAAAAACAGTCTCCCTGTTCTTTACTCAGACCACGCCCAAAAAGAACTCTGCAAAATTATACCTTGATGATATCTATGAGAACGTTTGTACTCAGCTTGCCCAAAGTTGCACAACTAAAACGTGGTTGGTTTAGGATTTGGGCTGAGCTCTGCCTGAGGTGACACCAGCATCTGGGCATGTCCCCGTACTCCGTGGGGCATCTCTCTCAGCATTCGGAAGCCACCCTGAAACTCCCACATGGCCACTGTCTGTCAGGAAGCACAACTGGTGATTTGAAATGTTGGAGGAAATTTTGCGACTTGTGGATCACTGTCACTCACAGAAGAAAAGGAGAAATTGTCTTAAAAAGAGGCCACGAGGGGAAGCCGGGATGGCTCAGTGGGTTGAGAGCTCACTTTGCAGCCCTGGGGACCGAGGATCGAATCCCGGCCCGGGCCATGTGGACCCATATGCTGAACTGAGGAGTGCCCCCAGTTCAGTTCTCACCGGGGTGAGACCCCGGCCCAGTCCCTGCCCTGTGCAGCCCCGTGCCCACCTGTGGAATGAAACTATGTGGAAAAACCAATGATGTGCAACTATGGAGACTGTTCTGGGCCCTCCCCCTTCTCTCTGTCTCTGACTCTGTATCTCTCTCTCTCTGTGTCAAAAACAATAAATAAATCTTTAAAAAAAAAAAAAAGGCCACAGCACCGTCGCCCCAGGTGTGACACTTGGAGCATATCCTGAGGACGCCACCTCGAGGCATCTGCGTGGCCCACAGTCCTGCCTCTCTCCCGGTGGCTGGGCCATGTGTGCTTGTTGCGAGGGCCTGGATACACTATTTGACAGCTTCATCTGACAAGAGTCGCTCACATTTTTTAAATTGGAAGCAGAAGTCCCCTCAGAGTGACACGAGAGCAGCAGTTGCCATGGTGTTAAGGAGTTAGGGAGAGTGGGAATAAAGGAGGGACAAATACAGGTAGACCCACGGAATGTGTCATACACTTGTTTGTCATTTTCCAAGTCCTGATCCCCGAATTCTTGGGTTTGATCAGAGAGTGTGACTTTCACACTTTTCTAGGTTCTGCAAGAAAAGAGGGGTGTATCCAGGGAAATCAGTGGGACGATTAGGACATCGGTGTGGCTCGTTCGCAGCGAGAGGCAGAATGAAGTCACTCTGTCAACAGTTAATGGTGCCTTTTCTCAGGGAAAGCCTGTCGCAGCTCAGTCCTGTGTGTTAGTTTGAGACTGGCCAGGAAGACTCTAGGATTTCACCAGCACTAATTTAAACAAGGATTCCTGTATGTGGGTTTGTGACTGAGCAGCACACTCTAAAGGATATCCCTGCAATTCATGTCCGAGATTTTGTCAGCAGGTGTAGCATGCAAGAGTCCTCCAGTTCAACGAGCGACGAACACCAGGTTAAGCAAAGAATCGTGAATTTGCTAGTTGTTAATAAATCTCCAGTATCTCCTTTTATGTTTTCCTCAGCCATAAAACTCATTGCCCAGGTTTATCTCTTGAGGCAGGAGAACCTCGTGACTAAGGAATTGGGGCAGACAGTCTGGGTTTGAATCCCAACTCTGCCACTCATAAGACACTAGGAATATGGCCGTACGCACGTTGCCTCAGTTTTCTCATCTGTAAAATGGGGATCATACTAGTATCTCCTAGAGTTGTTGAAACAATTAATTGAATGAAACCACAGAAAGCGTTTAGAACTGTTCCTAGTATATGGTAAATGCTCCTAGCCAAGCTTGTCCAACCTGCGGCCTGTGGGCCACATACGGCCCAGGACGGCTTTGAATGGGGCCCAACACAAATTTGTGAACTTTCTTAAAACATTACGAGATTCTTTTGTGTGATTATTTTTTAGCTCATCAACTATCATTAATGTTAGCATAGTCTGCGTGTGGGCCAAGACAATCCTTCTTCTTCGAGTGTGGCCCAGGGAAGCCAAAACTGGACACCCCTGCTCTAAGTGGTATTATTATATTATTGTTGTTGTAATTTTTGAAACAAAAAGACTCTGGGCATCTTGTAAAATGGTGCTAAGCCCACCCCTACCGACAACTCCGTAGGAACCAATCTCTTCAGGGCTAATTGTTTGTTGCTTGCTTCAAAATAAGTTACAGGGATTTCTAACATGTGTGGAATTAGGACAACTTCCTTTCAAAAGCAGAAACAATATATTATGGGATTTTTGCTTTTGATATATAGGAAAGTATAAATCCTGAGGGTCAAATTTGAATGGGAACGCAATCATTAGGGGACAGGCCTCTCTGGGCCTCAGAACTCATGTAGGCAGGGACAGCAACAATGGCGATCATCGGATCCTGACTGGCCCCTCGCCTATGGGGAGCACACAGGAACGCGGCCTCCCGTGGGGTCTGTGCAGGGCACTGAGGACCAGCTTTCCGGCCTCCCTCTCCATCCTCACCCCAAGAGAAGAAGGAGAGGGGAGGTGGAACCATGTGAGCTTTAAGTACAATGCTGAGTGAAGCCGCACCTGAAAAGAGGCTGCAGCCTGAGATTCCAGCCTTCGCTTGAGTGGGTCGGCTCCCCGGTGGGACTCCCGGGGTCCCATGCAAAGGGCTCAGGGCCCTTACCCCAGCCACTAGTAAGACCAAAGGAGAAACGGCCCACGTGGGCTTAGCAATTCACAGACGTACTCTCCAGAAACACAGGCGTCCAGCCAGACCTGGGCCCTAACCGGGCCCCTCCCTCCAGGGTAACCTTGAGCGAGTCATGCCAGGTGAGCAGGGGGCAGGCCTGGGTGTTAGCCCTGCCCTCCTGTGGGACAGTCTGCCACTGTCCTGGTGACAGTGAACTGTGCTGAGGCTGACAGAGCAGGGTGGAAATGGAGATGGAATCTCAGTCACGAATTGGGAGTTCTTCCCTCCTCCCTCCTCCTCGCCTTGGGCAGCGGGATCTTCCTTACGTAACATGGTCAGGAAAAGCCAGGCAGGAGTATCAAAATATTATTACCCCGCAGCGGTGGCCAAGCCAGCGCCGCACTGGATTCTGGGGACGGGAGAAGGAAGACGAAGGGGACCTGGAGGGGAAGGGGAGGGCACAGAGCACGTGGGAAATCAAGACGGATCCCTCTGGCCCTGAGCGTCCATCTGTAACCGGGCCTCTCCGCCTGGCCAGGCCGCGGGGGTGGCGCTGGAGAGGAGATGCATCCATCACGTTGCAGAGAGTATTTAATCTCCCAGACACTGTCATTAAACACCTTTCTGCGGCAGCCAGGCAGCAGGCACCGACGTTTGTTGGAAGAAAATTACGACCAGGTGATTTGTCTGAGGAACCAGCCAGGCCAGGCTCTAGATTCTTAATGGCACGTGGACCTTTTGCCTTTCAAAATATGGCTTGTTTGGACATTCATTTTCCAGCCTGTCTTCACCAGCAGAGTCAGAGGCAACGGGGGTGAAGTCAAGAGAAGAGGCACAAACACTCGTTGCGCTTCAAGGCCCGGAACAGGGTCCAGTGACACTGAAATGAATAGGGGGCCATATAGGAACCAAAGGCCAGGGACTCGTGATGGAGTGGGAGGGATTCGGGGTACAGGGAAGGATGCCTGGCCTGGAAGTTTCTGGCCATTGCCTGCTGAGAATAGAATCCTTTCATCAATTAAGGGCTTGTCTTGTGCTGTGGCCGCCGCTGGCACGGAGAGGCCAGGCAGGGAAAGCCTGCGGGGCCCGGGCTATATATAGATGGCAGCTTCCTCTTCTCCGCCTTTGGAAGTGCATGAGCTCTGAGAAAGTCACGAGAAAATGATCGCTCTGTCTGTTCCTTGAAGTATAAAAATGGTTTTATTTTTAGACATTACGGTGTGTGTGGTTTTTTGGTGGTTTTTTTTTTTAAATCTCCTAGCAGTTGTCTTCCAATGTAGACAAGGAAAGTAGAACCGTGCAGCCAGGGATGCAAAGCAGCAGCGACTCCCTAAGGTGTCAAGGGTTTGTTCCTCAGCCACAGCTCTAGTGGCATTTGGGACTGGCTCATCCTTTGTTGTGGGCTAAGCTGGGCATTGGAAGATGTGTGGCAGCGTCTGTCGCCTCTACCCACTAGATGCCAGTAGTATCCCCACATCCAATGGAGATAGCCAACTATGGCCCAGTGTTCTGGGGGGAGAAAGCACAAAATTGTTCCAAGTTGAGACCACTGCTCAGAAAACGCAACCTTTTGCCCCGACCCCTGCATCACATTTGTCTCCTGTCATCAGTTTCTCCCCCAGATCACGGGTCTCCCTGCGCCCACTTTCCTTCCAGTTTCCCCTGCCATTCCCACCTCCTTGGGGCACACTGTTCCCCCTCTACTCTCTGATCATCTCCATCAGATGAAATGCATTCTTCCCTCCTCCTAGTAAGTGTAATGTTCATGTCATGAAATGTTTGCATTGCATTTACCAAGTGCGTACTCTAAGTGAGAGTTGGCCAAATGTGCTGCTTCAGCAGGAGAAAACACGCTTCCACCTAGGGGGACCATTCGGTGCTGTTAAGCTGTGTTTTTTGAAGGCATTGCCAAGAGCACACATTCGTCCCACGATCTCGGTGTGAATGTTTTTGTCTACAGTGTTAGGTTTCTTTTCGCCCTCCCCAATATTTAGGACCCCAGAATGAGAGCAGGGCTCTGGCAGCGGGGGGACCCCCATTTCAAAGCACCTCATAGAAGGGGGGGAGTGATGTAAGCGGTAATGAGTGGGCTAGGCCTCTAGCCCAGGGTCGTGCAAACTTCTTGCACTCAGATCCCACACACTCCCAAAGAAGGAAGAGAGGCATTGCTCTTAGGAAAGACGAGTTCAACCATGAAGTCAAGGGCAGGGCTGTTGGGCAACAATCTAAGACATAAATGCTTCATAAGACCTCAGTGTAGAATATGGAAATGGAGTCTGACGAGAATGGGCAGAATTTAGAAGGGGGATAGTTTGAACACACAGCTCGGACGGCCACCTTGCTGCTCGTTTGTAGCCTTTGGGGGCTCTTGTAGGAGGGGTCCAGCCTTCCAAGGTGCTCAAGCTGTCAGCACGTCCTCGGTTTTCCAAACACGCCGGACTGTTTCAGACCTTCGTCTGCAATGTCTTCTGTTGTTCCCCTCTCCCTGGGAAATTCCTACTCATCATTCTTGACCTAACTCAGACATTTTATCTTTGGTGCTGCCTCTCTACCAAAGAACCTATGCTACATTATGGTTCTTCTCATGATATATTAAAGGCATTAACAGCATTTATGGTCCTTTCTGAATTGCTAACACTTGGTACAGAGGTGACACTCCCACAATGTTGTTGATGGAATTAATGCCTGATCCCAATCCTATGAAAGTAATGTAGGATCCGCTGTTCTTGAAAAGAGTGTTTTAAATATGCGTTCACGACATTCTAAATTTTAGAAGATGCCTTGAAATTCCAAAGCCCTGACCCAACCTCTTCCATTTTGGAAATTCTAGCCAATTCTTTTTTTAAAGATTCATTTTATTGCTTTTGAAAGAGAGAGACAGAGACAGAGAGAGACAGAGAGAAGGGGGAGGTCCCTGAGCAGTCTCCATAGTTGCACATCATTAGTGTTTCGACAGTTTCATTCCACACAAGTGGGTGCAAAGTCATGCAGGGCGGGAACCAGGCCTGGGGGCTTCCCGCATAGCAGGCATGCCCCACGAGCCAGGGGCCAAACTGGGGGACCTCCTACATGGAAGCTCACCTCAGTAGGAACCAAACTGAGGGCCCCCCCGATAGGAAGCACACCCCAGTTCAGCATATGGGTCCACACAGGCCAGGACCGGGACTCAATCCTTGGATCTCAGGGCTGCAAAGTGAGCACTCAACCCGCTGAGCCATCCCAGCATCCTCTCCATCCAGTTCTAAGCCATTGCCCAGGCCCCTGCTGCTGCATATCCATCCAACACCAGGGTTTCATCACAGTCGCCCTCCTTGTATGGTTTTCAATTGTCATTGGAACTATTTTTCCTAAACTGAAATTGAGTTTCTCCTTTACCTTTATTCTCCTGCCTGAAGATATAATATTGACATGCAAGGTTTTCATGCAAGATGTGAACCAAATTTCAAAAGAAATTTTACTCATTGTTAGATTAACAAACCTATTAGTTCTGTAAGTTGTTTTCTGTCATTCATTAGACAATTTCTCTTTGTTTTTATTAATTAATTGGCTAGCAATCTAATATTTCCATACTCTTCTGGTAATGTGCTGGGATTGGGGAAAGCCCATTGGAAGGACAGACAGCTTCTAGGAGAGTCCAGACAGACACGCAAGGCAGGACCAGGCCGGGAAAGTGAGGTCCTTGGATGTCTGTGAGAGACTGGAGTTCAGTCTTTCATGTTCACCCTCCCCGACCGCTTAAATGGTAATCATTCTTACTCATTATCACCGTTTAGGAAGACAGGAGGTATGATGAGAAGCTCTGTGAACATTTTCCCAAGGAAAGATGTCATTAGGATGAAGTGTTAAGCTAACACTCAGCCATTTTTTTTGAAGCAGTCATAAAAGACAAATGTGAAATGGAGGTTTTTAGACCTTGATTCCTGCTGCCAGCTAAGTGTGCATGCCCATGGGAGCGCGGACCATTGCCTCTCAAGCCCCACCCGGCATTAGCAAGTTCATCGTGAAGTCATCTTCATTTAGAAGAATGAGGTTTTCATATTTTTCTCTGTCTTCCTGGTTTCCCATCCCTTTCCCCTCCTCTGTCAAGTCATGTTTGGGAAGATTTCTTAATTTTCCAAAGGAAAAGATCGAGAGTCCAAGAATAAAACTATTTATAATGACAAATTGACCAAAATGAGAAAAATGACAAATAATCTGTAGGCTGCAATTTTCC
This sequence comes from Craseonycteris thonglongyai, assembly GCA_004027555.1. Classification (NCBI taxonomy): domain Eukaryota; kingdom Metazoa; phylum Chordata; class Mammalia; order Chiroptera; family Craseonycteridae; genus Craseonycteris; species Craseonycteris thonglongyai. The sequence continues at coordinate 15,364 of PVKE010002657.1, forward strand.
CAAAAGCCAGGAATAAATAAAATGTCTCTTAAAGTGCCTGGTGGAGGAAGCTAATAAAAGAACTCAATTATCTGTTGTTGTTGTTTTTTCCCCTTCAGTCTGTGATATCTGACTCTAAAAGGAAAAAAACAAGTTGTAGAAAATTTTCAGGATACAAATTAAAATAACAAAGGAGACCTTTGTGAGCTTCTCTGAATTCAGGGGTTGGGAACGTGTGCTCCTAGTAAGCTCGCTAATGGCACTGGGGATCTGGGGATTGGCTTTCGAGAGTAGTATCACTCACTTATGCCTCCTCTCATCTCTGTCACGTTTCTGGACAAGTGGATACCGGACCAGCTATTTCTATTTATTGGACCTTTCAATTATTTCACTGTAAATAGATACTGTACTTTGTTTCCCTGAAATTTGCCTCATTCCCACAAGAGAACAGAAGAAAAAAGCAAGGCAGAAATCTCTAGAATGCCAAGTGTTTGATGGAGGGGGTGGGGGTGGGGCAGAAGGGGATCCCTAAGAAAAGGAAGGCTCTGGACTGTCTCAACTACACACAGAAGTCCTACCGCCCTTTGGAATGGTTTGCCCTTCCCTGGGCACTTTCTAATGCTGAGAGCCCAGCAAATGCCCTAGCGACAGGCGTGGCCCTTCCTCAGGGGACATTCTCAAGGGACGCACAGCCTTGAAAGATGGATGACTGCCATAATTATGGGGGCAGGGGCAGGGTTTGCAGCGAACCTGCTGTGTAATGTGTGTGCTCCCCGAAAATAAATATGTAGAAGCCCGGGATGGGCACAGGAGACGGGCAGTTGGGAGGTGCCGAGATCTTGGGCGCATGATCCTTGGATTGGCGTTCTCATAACAGAGCCCAGTCCCTAAGATCCCTGGCTCCTCCCACCCCTCAAGGACACAGTCAAAGGACAGCAGCTGGGAATCAGGAAGAGGGAACGTGCCCAAGCATGCTGCCACCTGATCTTGGACTTTTCGCCTCCCGAACTAAGAAATAAATTTCCATTCTTGCTCATTTAACTGGGACACAGTGTGCGAGACTTTGTTACGTCAGCCCTGACAGACTAAGAAGCTGATCTGGACTCTTTCTCCACGGAAGAAAATTTCAGGAACTTTTCTTGAAAATAGGGGGTTCTGGGGAATTTAGTTGATACTTTTTGAATGCCCGCAGTATACGAACAATTATCCTTGACTCTTCAGCCAGGTGCAAGAAAGGAGTAGCCTTCATCTAGCTGTCAGGGAGGTCACAGATGAGGTGGGAAGGGGGTAGTAGTAATAATAATAGTAATAAAAAACAGTGATTCATAGACAAGGTGGGAAGGGGTAGCAGTAATATTAATAACAGTAATAATAATAATAACAGTTATTATTAGATTAGGGTACTGTTATTATCCCCATTTTGCAGTTGAAATAACTGAGACCAAGAGAGGTTAAGTAACTTGACAGGCCACATAGCTAGTAACTGGCAGGGCTCAGCTCTATTGACAGAAAGGCTGGTCCAATGGGCCAGTTCCGGACCACAAGGCCACACTGCTTCACAAGGACATAGCCATTAATGTCGATCCTGGAATGTGCTCACAGAGTCCTGTATAGAGAGGTGTGCAGGCACAGAGAATAGGACGACTCATAGGGGAGTCAGACAGGACTTCTCTGTGAGGTGACATTTCAAGAGAGGTAAGATGGTCAATCTAACAACAGAAAAGTAAAGTGACAGAAAACAACATGGAAAGTTTGGTTCATAAACTACCATTTTGGAGAGTGATTTTGTACGGAAGTGTTTTATGCCAGATTTTCTGAAAACAAAAAAACAAAAAACCTTTCATGAATAAAACCTTAGTGATCTATCGATATTCATTAAGAGATGCGCATGCATGTGTGTATGTATATATATGAATTTCATTATGTAGTTATGTAAATTAATGTGTTGGGTGGGAGGTTGTGTTTTAGGCTATAAACCGAGCACCATGCTATAATTAAGTGTTAGAGAACCGCATAGTTTGGGACACGGCAGCAGTTGTTAATATCCACAACTCAGCTAAGTGGGGAAACGTGAGCTCTTCGGAGCGACACGAGGTCTGTGCCTCTCCCCGGAGGCTGCACCAGCGACAGTTGCCGGCTCTGGGCGACCGTCCAGCCATCCAGTCGATTCAATCTCATTCGGAAATAAGGGTGACACATTTCATTCACTCTGCCATTCATGTCTTTGGACCTGCGGACTCTTGTAGTCAACAAATACGTTTTGAATACGTCCAGATCCCTAGATGTTGGTTCTTGGGTGTGGCTTGGCCAAGCGGCGTGTTGCTCAGGGCACAGTGGGTGAGCTCTGGGTACGGCAGGCAGGCCAGGTGAAGAAGGCTGAGGCCGAAAGGATAGGAAAGCCACTGGACATCAGTCCAGGCGAGAATGCCTGAAGGTGAGAGGCAGGCCTCCTGCTGTCAGAAGCGGGTGGGCAGCTTCTGCCACTCCGAGGACAGTTCCCAGCAGTGGCACATTGTAGTTCTGAGCGTTCCCCCGAATCTGCGATACGGGTTTCACTTATGGGCTGGAGATTTCGTGAGAAGAGGGGCCGGGACTTTGGGAAATGGGGACTATGAATGGGTACATAGATGGGTTGTTCTAGTTCTAATCAAGTTGGCAGTAGTGGTCATCTCTTGAGAGCTCTAGATTCTCGAAACGCTCCCAGATGAGTTTCGCGTGCATCTCAGATCATGGACATGTGAGCTGGAGCTCTGGGGACAGGAGGGAACGTGGGGGGCGGGGGAGGGGTGCTCTCTTAGGAGAACTAGATCCTGGCTTTCTTGCAGCAGCAGTTTTGCTGCCCTGTTTCCCAGAGCCACTCTCTTTCAGGCACTGGGCATTCCCTTTCTGATGCTCAGCCCAGCAAGGGTCACGTCATCATCCCATTTCACCGATGAAAAGACTGAGACTCAGCCAGGGGGTGACAGAGCAGGGCTTCCCTTGAGCTGGCCCAAGCCCCCTCCCCTCCACTGGCGACGGAGACTGGGTCAGGAATTTATGGGGTAGCCTTCGGGCTCATGGGTCTCTAGCCTGTATCTGAGCAGCGCTGGAGAAGGCAGAGACCTCATGGTATAAGGGAGAAAGTGCTATAGGGAGCAAAACAGAAAAATGAATGCTAGTCCTCAGTGACCAAATGCTGTGTCCCATGAACAGAGAGTTGCATTCTCTGCCTTCTCAGGTCTTCCAACCCCAGGTGTGCTTTTCTTTGCTTCACTGAGCTTTGAGAAGGAAAGCCGCCAACTTGGTGCACGTTATTTTATTACCGATGCTAACTCACTGTAAGTTAGCTGAACCACCCCCTGAATAACGTACATCCTCCCACTTTCTTTTAGCACAGGTGTTTGTTGACTGAATGACTGAAGGAATAAAGGAATGAATGAAGGCATGTTTGCTGGCTCTTGTAGATCAGGTTTCTTGCTATGGATAAAGCAAAGGAAAAAACAGTTTCTCATACACGCTAAAGCGAGTCTACTTTGTTTTGTGAGAGGTAGCAATTTATAGAACTCTCTACACATTATTTTCTAAAGCTCAAGTGTTTTGGAAGAGCAGATGGAGTACCATACTGTATACACTACTCATGTATTTTGGAATAGATTTCTTTGTGAGTAATTCAGGGCTGCTTTATTTAGCAAAAGCCGTGGAAGGTTTTAAAAGCAATGATGCAAAGAACATAAGTGGCTGAGATCACAGGGGAGAAACCCTCAGGCCCAAGGCTGATGCTTTTCCCAACCCGCTCGGCAGACCCCGGTCCTGGACATATTGCCCCCCATTCCCAGGGATGATGGTCCACTGTGTTCTGGAGGGCCGGGGAGGGGAGCCTGCTTATCTGTAGTTTTTTTAATCCTTTGGGTGATCTGATATACATGCAGGTTTGAGAACCAATCTTCTATGCCCACATGTGAGTGCTCTGTTAGTGTCTCATTTTTTTGAGACTCTTATTTATTTTTATCACTAAATTATTAAGGAAACAAAGAAAAATTTATTTCTTTTATATTTTTACATAAGAGTCATGAGGGAAGCAAGTAGGTATTGAGTACTTCCCATATTGCCAGAAAATTTGGCTTGTAGATCTCATTTGATCTTCACAAGAACTCAACAGTGTTTTGAGAGTTCATTGGTCCTTGGATGTAGGGTTGAGTTATGGCTGCTCCTCCGTTCATAGCTTATCATCATCGGGAGTCATTCCAGTAGCTGAGAGTGCATTTCCTTGTTGTTTTCAGTTGTATGCCTCGGTTTCCTCGTGAGTTTGAGCAGCTTTCTGCCTGCTTTTTACCCATTTGGACTTCTGAGAATTGCCTTTTCATGTCTTTGCCCTCCTTTTCA
>PVKE010002657.1:19804-80340 GCA_004027555.1 Craseonycteris thonglongyai
TTTATATTTATAGAGAGTAATTATTTTATCTTCAGTGCATATTTATTTCTATTTTACTTTTGACAGATAGAGAGAGAGACAGAGACAGAGACAGCTAGAGAACCGAACTGTGGGAACTCCCCAGTTCAGCATGTGGGTCCTGCCTGGGCCGGAGCCGGGATTCGATCCTCGGTCCTCGGGGCCTCAAAGTGAGCGCTCAGCCCGCTGAGCCGTCCCGGCTTTCCCAAGGATTTTTTTTTTTTTTTTAATGAAGTACTTCCTCACTCTGAATAAGGCAACAGCATCCTAGAATTGTTGCCCAGAGCCAGTTAACTGCAGAATTGGAAGCTATTAATAATGAACCATTAATAAATTAAAGCACAGTATTCACAATACCTTGAAAGCAATCAAGTATTATTTACACTGAAAAATTTAATGTGAGTTTCACCAAGCAATTTCTCAAAAATCACAACCTGCAGCTTCGATTCATCAGCTTTCACTGAATTTTCCTTTCTGCCCCAAATACTTGCCAAGTGTCTCAAATTAAAATGTACCCAGGCTGGCCGCAATGACAGCGGCGGCCTCTGTTGAGCTAATTGCTACTTGTACTCGAAGGGAGCCACTCCGTCAAGAACACTGCCAGCCAGTCCGCTGCCTTTTCTAGGGAAGTACACGGCTAACGTCAGGGTTGTATGTCTGCTTAGAGCCAGCATATCAAGCTCCCAGGGGCCCTGGGGTGCAACTCAGGGCCTCCCCGGCTGTAGGAGAAGAACGTGGGGAGGGAATTGGGGACTGGGGGGTGGGGAGGCTGAGCACCAGCTTCCCTCAGCCTCCCTCCTCCAATTTCACCCAGACCACATTCGCCTTTATTTGGTGTGTGTGTTGGGCCATATGCAAGGTCTATCTGCAAACAGACTGTCCTGCTAAAGGGTGTCGGGCGTGGGGAGCGGCTCCTGAGAGAGCCAGACCCCTTGACAGGAACCGATCTATTGTCATCTCTCTGCTTATGTCACAGTTCTGTAGCGCTTCACCTTTCGGGAAACACTTAGGCCTCAGTCTCATTTATAAACCCTTGTACGGTAGGCATCTTGTAACAGCTGAGGCAAAATGTTCTTACAACCAGAACTCCATAGCGCAGCGCCGTGCTCTCAGGCGGGCTGGCGAGCGCCTGTCAGGAGATGGGGGAGATGATCGCCGATTTAGGCAGAAGCTAGAACGAGGTGATTTCTCATCTCTCCATTCATGCACAGATGCTGTGACTGGAAGTGATCAGAGAAGAAAGTAAAATTGAACGCATGGCCTACATGAAGGTCCTTGTCTGTTGGGGGTAAGAAGGAGGCCCTTCACACATGTACTGAGGGCCTGTCACTACTCACTGGGCGACGTGCCTCATTCTATTTAGCTGTTACAGCCACTTGTGGAGGGCAGTATTATTGTGTCCATTTGAAAGGTGATGAAACTGAACCATGTGCCGGCTAAGTGGAAAATCTCAGGGCTGGAAATCTCCAGCTCCCAAACCAGGGCTCTTTCTCCTGTGTACGGATGCCCCCAGGTAAAGCATTGCGTCTTTCAGAACATTAGCCTCCTGGGGGAAGCCAGGATGGCTCAGCGGGTTGAGTGCTCACTTTGCAGCCCCAGGGTCTGAGAGCCCCAGGGTCCGAGGATCAAAACCCAGCCCAGCCCATGCGGACCCGTATGCTAAACTGGGGTGTGCCCCCAGTTCAGTTCTTGCTGGGGTGAGCTTTCCATGTGGGACACCCCCACATGGGCTTCATCATGACCAGCTTTGAGAATCTGATGAAAGTAATGGCCTCCCTGGGAAAAGCACACATTTACATGTTCGTGAAACATGACACACAATTTCAGGGTGGTTGAAGACCTCCAAGTGTATAATCGTTGCTTTACATAGGGGAACTCCACACAAATTTCTGATCTGCCCAGTCATATGTCAGGAGACAACCAAGAGTCCTCTACTACTGCTGTGTGGTTGGAGGAGTCCAGTTACACTGCATGGTTTATTGTCAGCAGCAGTCAGTAGATCAGCAAACAATGGCAGTGCCGGCAGCGGAGTTCAGGCTACTTTGAACTCTTCTGTGCACTGGGCAGTCGTTTCCTCCTGAGCTCACTGTTGCCTGTGCCATAAACTCCTCCCCAGCCTTTCCTCTAAGGTGGAGCTAATCGGACATGTTGTCTAGACTGTTACTATTTATTGACACATATGTGACCTTTCTTGTTCTGGTTCATTGTCATCATAAGGTGGGGATCATTGTCTTCACAACCATGCATCCTCTTCCACTGTGTCCTCTGCTCAGGTTGGTCAAACTCTGTGTCCTGAACCCAAGTCACTTGTGTTTTCACAAGAATAGAAACCTTCTGTGTTTTCATCTCCATCTTTTGATTCTTTGTTCACAAGCTCTGTACAGATTCCGCTGAAATAAACTTTTTCACACATGTTGTTCTCATGCTGTCTTGTTGATATTCCTCTCCTCTAATGCAATAAATAGTCCTTCCCATCAACAGAGTCCCCCAAATAGATCCAAAGTTGTATGAAAGTATCCTGTCACTTAGTATTTATTGAGTGCTTGCTGTGTACTGCGTCTCCCTTGAGGAAGCCAGTCTAATGGATGAGGCAAATGTGGGTTTATCTATTGCCCACAATGTCATCATCCTGCTAGTAGAGGTGTCAGGCCCAGGAGGTCATATTTCACATGCTGTCCGATGGGTTGAGTCATTCCACCATTTTTTTTTTCAGTGAGCATTAGTTGTGCCGACCTGAACTGACTGCAAAGTGCTGTGGAGGTAGATAGTCAGATAAAGCTTGGATTTGAGAAACTTTCACAGCTTAACAAAGATACGTAAAGTAACCTACAATCAAAGGTAGAAATGATACATGCCATAAATGTGAAGACAAACAAGGGGGAAACTATGTATTGAGTATCTACTGTGTGTCAGGAATTATTTTAGGTGCTTTCATTTACATTTTCTGATTGAATGCTCCTAACTGTGTTTTGACTATTAACCTATTTTACAGAGGAGAAAATGAAGCTCCAAGATGCTAAGTAGATTATCATCTATCCCCTAGTTTCTAAAGCTTATGTTTCTGCTCTGTACTGCTAAAGACCCTTAAAAAATAGATCAAAATAATCAAATGAGAAAGAATATGACCCATTTAGTTACGACCCAGTGTTCCAGTTTTCTCTTTTCCCCTGCCCATTATGGGTACGGATATACCTGCAATAGCCTTAGGGTTTGTTCCTTACCAGCTCTAACTATTATTAATATTCTGATCCTTTCAAAAATAAATCCCTTCGGATATGGCACAACAACCTTCTCCTATCTTTCTCCTGTGACTTATCCAATCCCTGTAAACATTAACCTTCAAGATAATTAAATGTGCTCCCTCTCCAGGATGATTTTCCATAGGCATGCCATTTTTTTTTTTTTGAGCATGAGTATGTCTTATTAAGATATAGATATTCCAGGTGCCGTTTTTTGTAATTTGAGTCCTTCATGTCCTTCTTAACAGTACTGCTGAAAAACCCACCCTCCTGGTTTCCTTTCCTGGGTGGGAATTATAGCGTACACATGAATGCGTCTATCCAATATCACAGAAGTTCTTGGATGCACCCACTAAATGACCCAAAGTATATCGCTCTTACCATTTACCACCTTAAATAAGTGCTAGCCAGCTTCACAGCATTGGGAAACTACTATCCGTCCGAAACAAGTTGGATAACCAGCTTTGTCAGGCACCCTTCCTAGGAGTAGCATCTAAAGCACTACTCATTTAGCTGATGCACATTCTCTGTGTGGTATTTACCCAGGAGTCATCACTCATGTTTGTTCATTAGGTGTCGGGGTGATGAGCCAAGCCACTGCGTTCTCAGCTGGGCCCTGAGCCCGTTTAGGTTGGCACTGATTGATGATGTGCGGGGAGCGGGCAGTTTGCAGAGCGTCTTGGAAACCCAGTTAGCCAAAGACAAATTGCCGAAAGTCAGCCGCGGGAGCTCAGGAGGTGGGCTCTTGAGAAAAGAGAATCATTCGGGAACACCAGTGTGACTTTGATTATCTGAACAAGGGAAGTTCTGTGGAAGACAATGCTTTCTTGAGGTGCACCCCAGAATCGACTGTGAAGCATGTGACTGACATGTTCGTACAACTCCATCATTTCCTTGGTCTTCTGTTGCCACCATTTTTAACATGCTTAGGGAACCTACCTGCTTCCCAGTCACCTTCAGACAAAATGCACTTGTACCAGTAAAGTATCTTGAGACGTTTCTGTTGAAGATTTTATGCCAAAAGAACAGGCATATATAGCTTTACTTTCTCTTTACCAAATGAATTTTACTCTGAAAACAGAAATGGGTTTAAGTAGTAATTGATCTTGCCTTAGGTACTTGCTATCTCTTGCTTTCCTTCTCATTTCATCCACCTGTTGCACCATGTTGGTTTGGCACACATTCTTTACTCTGATTTCCCCCCTTTTGCTCTTTCTGTTCTTTGGATGGGGCAATGAGGAAGAGGCACACTGATCCTGAAGTTGGAGAGAGAATGTCTCAGCTCTAATGAGGGGATCGCTCCTTTCTGTGGCATGCCAAAAACTCACCCAACACATTTTTTCTGGTCTTTTCCAGAACACACTCTTTCTCCCTATTATTACTAGAGAAATGCAGTCCCATTGTCACCTCCTGGCCAGGGATTTTAGGCAGATCTATTTCCTCAAGATAAAGAACCCCTTCTTCTAGAGGTTTTGTTTGTTTGTTTGTTTGTTTTTTAGCCCATCCAAAATGCTTAATTCAAAAGTTACAGTCCATTTGTGGGGAGAAAATCCAGAATGAGAGGATATGCCCAAGGTTACAGGGGAGGCTGCACAAGAAGAAAGATGCAAAGCCTAATAGACACCAGGTGTCCTGGTTTACTCAAGTCTTTGGCTTTATTACTTCCTTCTTATTCTCAAAGATCTTGAATTTTCACCACTTCCTATAAGATACAGTTCAAATTCTTCTACTTAGTAGTCAGTTTGATCTCTACCTGTTTCCTCCTACCCCTCCCCCTAAATGAATAAACATAAACAGTAGCTTTGTGCTTGACAAACTTTTTTTTTTTTTTTTTAACTCTTACAGCACACTGCAAGGTCTATCATACAGTCTCCAGTTTATTGGAGATCTGAGACGTAGAGATGCTCAGAAATTTGCCCCAGGACACACAGATGGTAAAAGTGAGAGAACCAAGGATCAAACTCAGTTCTGACTGATGCCAGTGCTCACTGCTTTCCTTCAACTTTTCACTAAAGCCAAAGCGATCTTGAGCAATTGCTTATCTATTGATCTGAAAAGTCCTAACCCTGATTGGATGACAAAGGGGGTGGATATTACATTTGTTTTCAGTTTAAAAATATAGGGGAAGCTGGGATGGCTCAGTGGGTTAAGCGCTCACTTTGCAGCCCCAGAGCCTGAGGATCAAATTCTGGCCCCAGCCCATGCAGAGCTGGGCTGTGCCCCCAGTTCAGTTCTTGCTGGGACCTATGTGGGAGGCTCCCGGCCCAGATCCTGCCCTGTGCAGCCCCCGCACCCACCTGTGGAGTGAAACTATATGGAAAACTAATGCGGTCAACTATGGAGACTGCTCTGGGCCCTCCCCCTTCTCTCTGTCTCTCTCTGTGTCTCTCTCTGTAAAAAAACAATAAAAATAAATCTTTAAAAATATATTCTCTAGTTCAAGAATGGGATGCATGGTGAGGTCTGACATAGCATGTACACTTTTCTTAAGTAAAAAGTTGAGAAATGTCATAGTGTAGCTTACCATTTATTAAGCTTGCTTTGGTTGTATCACTTTACATGATGCATACCATTTTTTCTCTTCTTCATTTTATCTTTCTTAAAAAAAGAAAAGAACATTAACTCATCGATGTCACTGAACTCTAATAGAAATCCTATCTTTTAGGAAATAATTTTATTTGTTTTTAATAAATTGCAAGAGCATTTGTGTTATAGCAATAAACATTACCTTTACAAAAATCAGTTACTTTCACCCAAATTGTAATTCTAAGTTCTTTCAACATTGGTTATAGTGTAAAGTATTTTCCCAGAGTTAAAAAATCATTGAAATTTGAAAAGAAGGGAAAAATGATTGTGTTCAACATGAGAAGGATTATAATTTGACCTCGGAGAACTATGCCTGCCCACTGTTTCACTTACTCAACAAACATGTCTCAGCTCCTCCCTAGTGTTTGAAACTATTTTGGGGCCCGTGACTAGGAGGTATTAACATTGGCTCTGATCGCCAAGATGGTGAGGCTCTAGATATTGTTTAGGTATCGGATTAGACAACTTTCACAGGAACTTACAATTGAACACAAGTTCAGGCACTGAAAGCTCTTGGGCTAATCCTCAGTGAACTTTCGTTAGGGGCATTGGGACTTTTAAGAAAACCTAACCCTAAATCATTAAACAGCATAATATGTTAGGTCAGAGGAACTCTTGCTCACTAACCTTCGTTCCTTCAGAGATGGAGGATGGGAGCCATCATGGATGCCAGACTCAACTGCTGGTAGTGGCTGTCTGCAGACAGAGTCCTGGGTTCATCAGAAAAAAAGGTTCCGTGATACATCAGTGATGCCTGCCATGGGCATGGAACAGAGGAGTGATGGCATATATACACCATATAATTCCCATCTACGCTCCTTCCTCCAAAGGACCCGTCACTAAGGGAAAGAACCAAATTTAGATGACAGTGAAGGCAGAGCCAGGGGATTTCTGCAGACCATGGGAACAGGTGTGAGGGGTATGGTGAATGAGAAGAAAGGAAGAGGTATTGAGTGGAGAACACAAGAGCCATTTCAGAACTTTCTCGGGTGCATTGGCTCCAAACCATCAAATAGCTGTCAGGACTTTGCAGAATTACGGCACTCATGGCTGTTTTAATTGTCTGAGCTTTGTGGCTGTAGTGGCTGACAAGTTCCCCTTTGAAGATAATACATGGCTCACGTTCCTTCAGTTTGTATAGTGCTCTTCTGCCCTGGGACATTGTAATAGCTGGCCATGGAGAAGAAAAGGCCCGGGGATTGATGGGGTGTCCCCGTTTACAACCGTCTGGGAGAAATAACTGCAGGACGTAGGTAGAGCCATATTAACCAGAGTTCATCTATCATTGCTACTGTTACACGCTCTCTTTTTTCCTCTGCTTAAAATGGTCACAGGGATTTGACCCCAGTCTTCATAAGACTCCCTGGAAATCATTTTTGTAACACGTAATTCAGAAATAAAATCTGGTTGACTTTCAGTTTACTGGACTGAGTGATAAAGACAAGTGAGGTATAGTCTCTTCTTTCAAAGGGCTCAGGTTCTTACAGGGGAACCAGCAGTGAATACATAATTTTAGTGCGCTCTGAGAAGTGCAGTTGTTAAAGCAGTAGAGTAAGAACAGAAATTATTTGTGTGCACAAAAACCAATGGTGTGCTTAATAATTGATTTGTCTGTCCCCAAATTATATCGACAGCCTATACTCATATAGCACTTACTAAGGGCTACTGTTATTATTTGTTGACATGCCTCCCTCCCCCAAATGCCCTTGAGCTTCTCAAGGGTGTGCACTGATCTGGTTCAGTGTGTTGTGAGCACTTCACCCGGTGACTAGCACACCCTAGATGTCTAATAAGTATTAGCTGAGCTAATACACAGTAGAATATATGCTTCTAAAGCAAGCTTGTCCACCCTGCGGCCCGAGGGCCACATGAGGCTCAATATGGCTTTGAATGCACCCGAACACAAATTCATAAACTTTCTTAAAATATTATGAGATTTTCTATGACCTTCTTTTTTTTTTTTTTTAGCTCATCAGATATCATTAGTGTTAGTGTGTTTTATATGGGGCCCACGATAGTTCTTTCAGTGTGGCCCAGGGAAGCCCAAAGATTGGACACCCCTGGTCTAAAGCTTCTAATGCAATACCAGGACTTGACAACTGATTAGATAAAATCTAGAAAATCCAAACAGATTTACCTTTATGATCTTCTGTTGACTCAGCTGAGTGTGTTTAGAAATTAAAATATATGCCATGGTGTTTTAAAGTTTTCCATAAAGAAAGGTCCACTTCAAAGAGCCCACTGTTACTTGGATGAGTACGGAAAAGGGGAGACACTCGGAGAGCGTAGCAAGAACAGTCCCTGCCTGTGTGTTTCAGAGTTTTAGCCAGTAGATTCTGCTAAATTTTAAGTCCCACTGTGTGGCGATGTCCCCTGCCCAATCCAACTGAGGAATAGCATCACCAACGCTTGCATTTTGGGGACACTGGCCTTCCGGAGTGTCCTGCAGAAGCGGTGATTCCAGTTGTCCCTGAGTTCGGCCACGTGGCCCGGCGATGCAGCTGGTTTGTGGGAGCCAGACCTTGCCTTTCCCACCCCACGTCCCCCATGGCCCTGCCTGAGCGGCCTGCTTGCAAGCTTATTAAATCTCTCGTCCAGAGGGGAAGATTGTCCCATTTCATTTGTCACTGTTTGATAGCTTATGCAAAACATGCTGGGAGACCTAAATGAGCAGGGTTTCGGGTTTCACACTCCATGTAGAACAGTAGACATTTCATTTCTTCCTTAATAGAGACTAATTTTAGAGTCGTTTGAAGCTGATTTATCGGTGCCCATTGATATTTTTCTGTCCATGTTCCTATAATCGTTCTCTCCTCAAATACCTATGAGGCTGGGATTAGATGCTGGACACACAGAGATGAATTGGGTAAATCCCACCATCCATAGAGGTTGAGGCACACCAGGGGAGGTCAGCATTCACTCCCTTTTCCACAGCTTAGCGATGAGTAAATGAAGAGGTGAAATTAGTCCATCTCAAATTTGGTGGTAAACGGCCCTCAGTGTTTAGAGAAATCTGTGCACGCCGTTCATCCATCAACAAAAACAACAGGGCGTTTTCCATCATGTAGCCCCATATTTTTTGGAGTCATGGTTGTGTACATTAAAAAGAAGAATCCTGGGAAGCCAGGATGGCTCAGTGGGTTAAGCAAATGCTATGCAGCCCTGGGTCCGAGAATCAAATCCCCGCCCCAGCCCGTGCAGACCCATATGTTGAACTGTGGTGCACTTCCCATGTGGGAGGCCCCCAGCCCATTTTCTGCCCTGCACGGCCCCTGCCCACCTGTGTGGAATGAAACCATGTCAAAAACTGATGACGTACAACTATGGAGACTGCTCTGGGCTCTTCCCCTTCTCTCTGTCTCTGTCTCTTTCTCTGTCAAAAACAGCAGAGTAAATCTTTAAAAAAAAATAAAAAACAAAGAAGAATTCTTTCAGGGTGTTACTTCTTCACTAAAAGCTCTTCCTTGCTTTTGGGGAGCTCCCCAGAGAATCAGTGCACCCCCACCCCTACCCCCACCTTGGTCAGCCTTCGCTGCAAGAGAACTGCACCTTCGTAGAGACCTCAATTTGGGAGACTTGCCCATTGGGAAGCTCATTCTCTATAACTTACAGAAAATTTGCAAAACATGTTGCTTTCTACACCCCTGCTTGGCAAAGTATGGCTAAGTTTGGTAAACCAGCAACGGAAAACCAGCAGTAGCACAATTATTAAAAAGGGGTAGTCATTTTCCTGTAACCCTCTTGGAAGAGTTTTTCAATCTTGTTTGCAAGAAAACCAGCCCCATTTCTTTGCACCTCTCTCGCCCCACATGGTCACATATTTTGACTGACTTGCTCGACATGTTGGTTATTCAAAGCTGTGGATTAAATGCCACCCACTAATGTGACTTATGCGGGCTTCGTTTGCTGAGGCCAACTCCACCAGACGCTGGGAAAGCGGCTTCCTGCGTCTGACCAGGGCGTTCTGTGAGCTGAGCAGCAAATCTAGGCTGACGGCCCGTCTTGGTTAGGCTCCCGGTTTTGCTGGGGAAAGGGGGCTTGATCACATAGCTGTTTGCCTCTTGCTCTCCCCTCAAGGGCGGGCTGCAGAGAGAAGGTGGCTGTCCCAACCCTCACCTCTCCTGTCTCTTCTGTCGGAGTAGCTTCCTGCGGCTGCTGAGCAAGTCAGAAGGATGTTGCTTTCATATCTATTGATCTTCAAGAAGCCTAGCCCTAATTGATTTTAAGATGAGTGGCTGGTGGACAGGCTTATCTTCTTCTTCTTCTTTTTTTTTTTAATGGCTATAAATAGATACCTTAAACCTGAAATGAAAACGCCTTCTGGTGAGGAACAGGCAGCTTCCGTGCTGCCTACCGTAGGCTTTGAAATGGGAAGTCACCCAGCCAGCCCTTGCAGGGAACAGCATGGCGAGACCCTGTGGAATGAGTGAGTGGGAGGCTGAGAGCCAGGCCCTCTAAGCTCTCAGTTTGGATTATGGTTGGGTAGGTTCTCAGGATGCTTGAAGCTGCCTGAGACTCCCTACCCGCTGCCATCCGATTCCTCTTGTACTGGCAGCTGAAAACCAAGGGACATTCTTAAGCAGGGCGAAAGCCCCTGAAAACAGCCAGCTCCCTTTCTAATGTTCCAGTGCCATCTGCTTTGCTCTCGGGATAAGTCTGAAAAAACCACCTTTCAGACTCTCTCTAATAATGGCCCTCTGCCGAGTTCCCCGGGCCTGTCTGCACTCTGCCACACACAGGCTGACCTGCTCAGCAGTGACGTGAATGAAATCATAAGATTCTTGTCCTTTTCTGTCTGACTTCTTTCACTTAGCATCCTGATCTCAAGGTCCATCTATGTTGTTGCAAATGGCAGTATTTCGTCATTTTTTAAGGCTGAGTAGTATTCCATTGAATATATGTACCACTTCTTCTTTATCCAGTCATCCATGGAAGGACACTGAGGTTGTTCCCATGTTTTAGCTATTGTGAATAATGCTGCAGTGAACATAGGGGTGCATATTTGGGACAGGAGAAAGATGGGAGCAGATTTGCATTTTGGAGAATCTGACCTCTCTTGGGAGGCCTGGAGGGAGCTGAGTTTCAGTCTGCAGTGAACTGTTCTTTTTCTCAGCTCTTGGATACACAGCTTGGCTTCCGATGTGATGCACAACAAACCTAGCATGCGCTGGGTCCAGAGTGCCATCTGAGAGAGAGGAGCAGTTACAGTGACCACACTGGCCACGTCACACAGCACTGGCCTTTGGTTCTGAATGAGATCATGTCATCACCCCCTCAGACAGATGCCCACCGGAGCTCAGGGCTCAGGGGACTGGTAGAGACCCACTAGGGAAACACATGCAGGCAGGAGAAGTTAAGCGGCCAGCTGATGCTACTTATGACCGCGTGCCACGTTGAGACCTTGTCCTGGGTGAAATGCGGAGGAGCTTTCTTTGCATGTATTAATAAGCAAAACATTTCAGATTTATCTGGCAGCATTGGGGACACATGATGAAATCGAGAGGGGGGCTGGAGGATGCACACCCGCTGAGTGGACCCTTTGATTTCAGAACAGTTTCATTTACATGCAGCCTGACCCCCTGGGGCCCTGAGAGCCGGGCTCATCACCAGGGCTTTGCTGCTGAAGCCCCAGCAGATGTGGCAGGAGGACACAAGAAAGGGCCCAAGTACCTTCACGGCCCTGAAAGCATCCAGTGGGAGAGCGGAGAGCACTGTTTTTTAAGCAAAGAACTCTCCAGTCTGGCGGGATCGGTTCTGGTCAGTGCAGCCTAAATATAGTCCTGAACCTCCCTGCACGAGACATACATACCCGCACAGTGCTGAGGTGGCTTGCACACTGCAGGGAGGATTTGTGTCTTTGGATGAGCTCGGCGGGGAGCACTGTGATGCACAGGAGAGCTCACGATGATAGGTGTAACGCACTCATCACCTCCTCACTATGGAGAAAGAAAGAGGCCCCGCGAAGTGAGTGACGGAATGCACTGTATTGCGAGGAGCCTGGCCTGTTTTCGCTGCAGCAGGGGCGGGAGGCGAAACCCAGCCCCCCCCCTGTTTGTTTGTTGTTCTTGTTTGTTTTTAATCAGATCTTAGTAGAGCCACGCCTACTCATGTACTTGTTTGTGGTCACTTTCTGGCCAACACAGCAGAGCTAAGTTGTCGCAAAAGACACTCTGTGGCCGCCAAGCGGGAAGTATTTCCTCTCTGGCCCTTGACGGGAGTTTGCTCTGCTGTGGGCCAGAGCACCCCACAATGAATCCAGAAAACTCCAAGGTCACCGCCGGGGCCCCGCGAGCCCTCTGATGCTTCTCTCTCTCCGTCATGCAATACACTCGACACCGCTCAGCAAAATCTCTCCTTCACAGGGCCTGGCCTGGGCAGTTCTCTCCCCAGCTGGGGCAAAACGACCAAGTCAAACCATCTTTCGTTTCCAGAAGCTCCTGATCGCCAAGACCTCTGGGCAGCAGGGAGGGGTGAGGGTGGGGACAACAGCCTGCATCTGGCTCAATAATTGTCCCTGCCAGGTAGTCGCCAGTGTCTCCCCAAACTTCTCCTGCTTTTTCTGGACACCGTTACTTTTCCCCACCTGGGGAGATTCCCCGCGTGCTCCTTGGACCCCAAGAAATGCTCCTGGCCACACATGAGCACTTGCCACTGTCTTCTCTCCAGGCAGAGCCCTTCCAATGTTCCAGCCCCTGTGAGGCCTCAGTCACTCTGCTTCACATGCAGCACATGCCCGAGAAGAAAAACGGTCCCGTCCTGAAGCTCAGCAGCGAAAACTCTCCCAAGGGAGTCATTTTAAAGCTGGGCGCTGTTGGGATCTCTCTTCCCCAAGACGGCCTTTCTCCTTCATTATGAAAGATAAATTTGTTTCCTGGGTCACCACGGCTGGGCAAATTGGTTCCCATTCAGTGGCCACGCCCTGGACCGTATACTGCTGCGACTTCTCCGGAAACCCTCCACTGAGCTACAGGGCAGCCGCCTCCTGCTAAGCAGCCCCCTCCTGCTAAGTCTCACGGGAAGCCCCAAATGACCTCTGACACCCCAAGACACCATCTCAAGGCCACAGACTTTATTCTTTAGACTTTGTGAAAGCACACTTTGAAAAGCATGTCAACAGTCTCATAATTCTGGGAAGGATGCACATTTGTTTAATTCTAGAGATGACTAGGGGCAGGCTAAGAATCTTTGGCATTGAACGTCAGTCATTGGTACAGTCTGGGGGATACTGTGTCAAGTCCTATGGGCCACAACACAAACAAGGAAGAGTCCCTGTCCTTAGGGGAGTTACAGCCTGGATGGGCGGAAGGTACACCAACACTAACCGAACTACTTTCCAGTGATGTGACAAGAGCCGCTCTAGGCGCCATACGGAAGGCTCAGGAGGGGCACCGGGTGTTTGCTGAGGTTGGTGATGCCCCCACTTGACTGTGTGCATCCGAATTGCTTGAATGGGCTGTTGAAACATGGATGTGAAGGGCCAATTCTGTGTCTTGTTCTACATCATTTTATACAAGGCACTGGACCATCCGTGGATTATGGTATCCACAAGGGTCCCTGGCACCAACCCCCCTGCAGGGACAACTGACTGTACCAGCCCACTTGGCTATAATCAGGGATCCCAGCACTTAACACCTTTAACCCTGTGTTCCAAGGAAACCAACGCTCTTCTCTACTGGAAGTGTAAGGCCGATGGGACTCCTGCTTCTTTTGTACCCTGTGACAGTATCAGAGAAGAGGTGCTGGGAGACCCCCAGAGAAACACTGCAGGCACAGTTCAGACCTTGATGAAATAACCAGTCAGTTCCCACAGCGAATGCAAATTCCAAGCGCTGGACTTTGATGTCTGTGGCAAAGCACATGCTGAAATTAAGAAGTTTTAAGTTCATTGATTTGCTGATGCCTCTGCAGCACTATCTGTGGGCATTCAAACAATGATAAATGCTCTGATATTTTCCAAAGAGCACAGAGTTAAAGGATGGTGGTTGTGAGGGTCTTGACTTCAATTGCACACGTGGAGCATTAACCAAGGCTTAATGCCATTAATTGTAGCTCTTGTAGAAGATACTTTGCAAAGGAGTAAAGGACTTCTCTAACTGTTTTGTCTTCTTAAAAAAAATTCATTGACATCTTTCACTGGGGTCATTTTCCTTGACAAGCAGCATGACCACAGAGCTCCTTGAGGCCATGCCAAGCAAAATTGTGATGCAAAGTAGGGAAGCCAGTCTTGGGCTCCACTAAGGCCCTGTTTCGTGTTGTGAACTCACCACTTGTATCCCTTTCCCTGGGGCCAGGTGCCCTCCTGGTCTTCTCCCCCTTATCCTATTGACCTACTCCTGGGAAACAGTCAATATTTTCTTCAAACTGAGGTATATGTGATTGTGGGTTATTTAATGGATTGTTCCACTTACAGATTTTTGCATCTAGCAGGGATCAAAGCCTTAAGCTAAAGGAATGTAACTCTTAACAATGGATGTTAAGCATAGGATCCAAGTAGAAACTACGGAAGGGATTATTATCATTTCCATGCAAAATGGTACAAACAGTAAAATGCGTGGCATAGGATCTAGCATAGAGTTGAGGTGCATTTGTGATTTTTTTTTCTCTTATCTTTAAGTAGAATGTGTACCTCCTCAGTTTAAATCTTAGCTCATCCACCTACTAACAAACTATGATTTCGAACTAGTTACTTATTGTTTCTTTCATCACCTCCCTTTCTTCACAGATAAATGGAATAGATGATAATATCCTACCTTGTAGATTTGAGTGGATTAAGAGTGGGGACATATATAAAACACCTAGGTAGTATCTGGTGCATAGTAGATACCTTATCAATAATAACTATTGTCATTCTCATCTATAGTGGAAGGTTAAAAAAAAACAAACCAGCAAGTCTCTTGGATACCTGTGTGTTTTCTGGTCTTTTCCTGCTTTATGTGTTACTATGACGATGAACCCACATTCATAGAGCCAATGGTTAATAACCTCCTCATGGGCTGGATCTGTCCTGAGGCTGAAAATTACCAGATTCCTTTTTTTTTTTTTCTGGAAATCTCCATTGAGATACGTCTAATTTAATTTAATAGAGGCCTTTTCTTAGTGCCTAGCTCAGAGGCAATGCCACATAGACACATTTCCAAACGCATCCTGAGTATGCACACTCAGTCCTTAACTACATGGAGAAGGCATTCTGGGAGGGGCGGGAGTGAGCATCAGTTCATGTTCATTTGAACTGGTGCCAACCAAGCTTCTGGGTAAGTGTGTCTCCTAGCAACTTTCTCCTGGAAAAAATACTTTCTATGCGAACTTCTAGCTGTTGCTTGGACTTTTTCATTCTTGAGTTTGAGGGTTTCCCTTGTTGGTTCAACAGTTGTCTCATAGTATAGGGAGCCAAGGGGGTGTTTGTCCCACCCCAAGCCTCTCCACCCCCCCCACCTCCCACCCCCAGTTCTAAGTTAGTCAACGCAGCCCCTCCCTTGTGGTTCCAGTGACACAAGAGAGAATGGAAGCTGTCCATAACGGCAGTTGAGTTTTTGGAAAAGCACACTCAGGATTTCGGCTGAGAGAGCAACACAAAGGGGTTTATGGTCACAGAGACAGGGATCCATTCACTCAAGAAGACTTGTCTGAATGAGAGAGGTCGCCCCTGGAACATCACGCTCTTCTTTAACTTCCAGGTAATGCAGGTGGTGAAGGAGCAGGTTATGAGAGCCCTGACAACCAAGCCTAGCTCCCTGGACCAGTTCAAGAGCAAACTACAGAACCTGAGCTACACTGAGATCTTGAAAATCCGCCAGTCTGAGAGGATGAACCAGGAGGACTTCCAGTCTCGCCCGATTATGTAAGTTACCCCAACCTCTGCCCCCCTCGAAGGTCCTGCTGACAGGCTGGTTGTAGAGGGAAAGCCGACCACACCGCTGGGTGGGGCTGTCAGCTCTTCATGGAAGGCCACCGAAAGACATTCCAAAAGAGCTCATTTCAGTTCAGGAAGTCTCAGCAGGTCCCTGAGGAAGGCCAGGCAGGGGTGGGCCTAAGGGGAGGTAGGAACAGGTGTGGCAGAAAAGTCCAAATCAGGAGGTGGCCCAGTTACTGGTGAGCCCTCTAAGGATTTGCAGCTGAAAAGGTGGGAACCTCTTCTAACACTGGGAACGAACTGGCTTGCCTGTGAAGCTATATTCCATGTAGGTGCCTTTAAGTGACAACATGGTGGTCCCAACCAGAGAGGGCCCCCTAGTGATGAAAACAACAATGGAGTGCTGCGCCTGGGAGGCACAGAGAGGCAGAAAGAGCCGGGGTCACCTTTTCCCGGCCCTATCAGCTCTGCTCTGGGTCACAGAAGCTCATACTGCTCTCATGACTGTCAACCTACCAGAAGGGCAGAGAGGCATCGCCCCCTTTTTTGCAGACCTTTGCATCAAATGCCACTAGCAACCGTTGCATAATTTCATGTGTCTCCATCTGTAAGATGTTCTGAACCTCAGACGTGAAGTCTGTTTCGTTTGCTTCCTATTCTTAGAACTGGCCGGTTTGTCTCCCCTTGCCCTTTTCCAAGAACACGGTCAGTTTTGCTATTCTGATAATTGACAGTGAAGGAAATAGGGAAAGGGGTGGGGGCAGAGAAAGTGACATTTATCCTCATTCTAACCTCAGAAGGCTGGACAGTTGGACAGTTTCTCTGAACTTTTGGATGAAGCCAAGTTACAATACAGGTGGCATTATGAAGCCATTATTAAACCTCTCTCTCTCTCTCTCTCTCTCTCTCGTGCATGCATGTGTATGTGTGTGTGTGTGTGTGCGTGCATGTGTGTGTGTGTTTCTGATTCTTTTTTTTTAAGCCCCTCTTTCTGTTTCTTGCTTTTACACGTTTCACATGTTTAATGCTTGGCCATGGGCAAAGCACCTTCTTCTATTAGTTTCCTTTCTCACGTCCATGTGAGATAAGCAGGTCTTATCTCCACTCCAGGGCCAGGAGACAGTCTAGCGAGGTGAGGCCCTTGGTAGCAAGCCAGCCGCCAATCCTCAGCTAAGCTTCGTCCACCTCGTCCGAGTTCCTTCACCAAGCACAAGACTCAGATGAGGTTCAAAAAAGTGCCCAGGTCTGAAAAGACAACAGCCAAGTTGTAACATGGACTTCACGTTTGTTTTTAAATCTTAAGAAGCACCTTTAGAAATGGCAGGCTTCCTGGGATGCACTTAGGCAGCGGGGGAGGGGGGTGTTTCCCAAAGGTCTTCCGCTGGCTTCACTGTGAAACCTGCCACCCACCCACATTGAGCGCCAGCTAGTCACCACCCAGCCCCTGCAATGGGCAGGTGGCCGCCAGCCTTCCACTCCTTCTCCAGTGATGTTTTCGTCCGTTAGAATGAGCCACTAGACAGGAAGTCGGTGGGCCTGGAGGACGTTTCAGTGCCGTCAAAATGCCTCACAGGAGAGACCCAAGGCAACAACGGAGAAGGCACAGCCCACCGACGATCGCTCTGATTTATTCACTCATTGAACAAGTAGGCATTGAGCACTTCTCCCTGCAACACCCTGCCCGGGGTGCTGGGGCCGGGCAGAGAACAGAGGGACTCGTCCCCGGAGTCCCAGGTTTTACCGCTGGGCTTGGAGGGTTACCAGGGTACCTGCTCAGTGCCTGGCTGGACGAAGCAGAGGCGCATGGGTTGTCCCAGAGCGTAGGAAGCAGCAGGTCACTCAAGCTCGGGGATGTGGACGATGCTAGAATGTTAGAGCTGGAAAGCACCCCTACGGTGATCACCCAGCGCAAGCTTTCCGTTTTGCAGACCAGGACAGAGGCTTGGGTGGGGCCTGATCCTTAGCGCAGACCCTCAGCCCCCACACCCCAACCTGGCTGCCTCTGTCTGCCACGCACAGCATGGGGTCACCCTCGCTGCCCATGAACACCCCTGGAGGCATGCACCCTGTTTTTATAAACCGTTTTCCAAGAAGAAAAATGCAGACTTCATGTAAGCAAATATTTGGGGGAAATATAAACTCAGAGGGTTGAAGAAGTTCTGTTTTCTTTCTTAGCTCTTGACTAATGATTTCGGAGATGAGGTGTTTGTTATTGCCTATTTAGTATGACTTTGTAGGAACAATAAATCCGTCCACGCAATTAATCCAAGTGGATGGATATGAAAGCTTGAATGGTCCAAAAACAGATCATTGAGCACTGTGGGAGTGTTGGGGAGAGGGGGATGGATTTGCAAAAGTACACACCAGTGGAACAGAGAAGCACAGTGTAGCAACCCAGATCTGGGGAGCTCGCAGACCTGGTGGTCATATTCTGAGGGTACAACTTACAAATGTGGCTCTTGAAGGCGTTAATTCATTGTAAGCCTCTTCTTCTCACATCTATAAGTGAAGGTGACAAAAACACCCACATGTCTGGGTTGTCATGGGGATTCAGTGGAGTGGTGCGTGAAAGCACTTAGCTTATGCCCAGCACCTAATCTCCACCCAGAGAAGTGGTCCTTCTGATTATTAGCCGATAACCCGAATTTGACAAGTTGTCACATTGTTAATATGTAAATGGTAAAAATGACATTATGAATATATTTGTGTGTGCCTAGCTTAGCTCAGAAAAAGTAGGTGAGGAACAAAATATGAAAACAAAGAAAGACTATCCTGCAAATCTGCATCCTCATCAAAGCTGCCCATCGGACAGTCTGGTCAGTTCCACACATTTTAGCATTTAGTGCACTTGACAAATGCTTATCGAGTGTGTCACATGCAAGGTACTGTTCTATGTGTTGGCAATTTAGCAATGAAGAAAATAGACACAATTCTCATCCTAATGGTTCTTTGAATGGGGAGAAACAGGCAATAAACATGGTAAATAAGATTATAGCACATTAGGGGAAGCCGGGATGGCTCAGTGGGTTAAGTGCTCACTTTGCAGCGCCGGGGACCGGGGATCAAATCCCAGCCCCGGCCCATGCGGAACCATATGCTGAACTGGGAGCTCCCCCAGTTCAGTTCTCTCTCTGTCTCTGTCTCTGTATCTCTCTCTCTGTCAAAAAAAAAAAAAGATTATAGCACATTAAAAGAAGATAGAGGCAATGGAAATATAAAGCAGGATAAAGGAAATGGAGAATTCAGTTTTAAGTGAAGTGGTCAGAGTAGATCCCTATCATTAGTAGAGTGACATTTGAGTAAAGATATGGAACAGACTAAGGGAGTAGACTATGTGTGCATTTTGGAGATGGATATTCCAGCAGAGAGAATGATCAGTGCAAAGGCCCTGCGGTAGGAGCAGGCCAGGGTGCTCAGTCTAGAATGAGGAGGCCAGTGTGGCTGGAGCGAATGAGCAAGGGGGAGAACAATAGGAGATGAGGCGCTGGGAGCCAGATTGCATTTCCCAGTGGAGAAGCATGGAGGGGGGTGCGGTTCTGAGCAGAGGACTGGGGTGCTGTCACACGGATTTTTAAATAATCCTTCTTGTAGCTGCATTGGCAACAGACTCCATGGAGGCAAGTTTGGAAGTTATTTCCTCAGTGAGGAAGTTATTTTAGTAATCCAAGCAAGGGGTGATGAGAAGTGCTCTGAGTCTCTTTTAGACTAGATGGATGTTGAATATAAGAAACAAAGGTATGTTCTCAATGATTGGATGTGGGGTGTAAGAGAAAAAGATAAGTCAAGGATGAGCTCAAGGCATGGGACCTGAACTAGAAGGAAGTGAGTGAAGCAGCTTTGGACAAAGGGATCAGGAGGTCGGCTTTGGACATGTTAAGTTCGTAGTGTCCGTGAGGCATTCAGCTAGACAGTTGGGTTGATGAATTTGGAATTGGTCTAAGAGGGCTAGGCTGGAAGTATAAATTTAGGAGTTGTTAGGATAAAGTTGGTATTTAAAGCCATGAGTCTATAATATAAAGAACGGAAGAGGTACAAGGGCCCAGCTTGGAGGCCCTGCAGTGTTGAGACAGAGCAGACAGCGTCACTTTTGAGGCTATTTCACAACAGCCCCGAGTCTGCACAGAGCCCTTTTAGCTCAGGGGTCAGCAAACACTAGGTCTTGGGCCAAATCCGGCCCAGTACCTATTTTTATAAATAGGGTATTATTAGCACACAGCCACACTCAACACTCATTTGTTTACATACTGCCTTGCTCTATCCCGGCAGAATTGGGAACAGTCATTGCAATTGACAGCGTGTGGCCCACAAAGTCTGAAATATGTCCTATCTGGCCTTTTACAGAAGTTTGCCAACCTCTGTTCTAGATGAACACCGGGTAGCAGCTCAGTAGGGCACAGACCTCAGGTCCAGGAAGGAATCCCACCAGCCTCGTGGTGCTATCTTCTGTGTATGGCATTGACCTCTCTGAGCTTGACCTTGGAATTGCCTTCTAGAAGCAGGGCTAGACTTTGAATCGCTCTCACACACTCATTTGCCTACCTCTTTTCATCATCCCCCTTTTATTTATTTGGAAGTCTTTCAGATAAAATTAGTAAAGTATTTATCCAAACAAAGCCAGTAAACACATGACCTTGGCCTCATTGGACCCCAAGCTGAGAATTTTAAAAAAACCCAATTCCAGCCCACGGTGTTATGACCTGGATTTCTCTGAGATCACATTTCATCCACATGGGAGATTACACACGTTTTCCTAATAAGAGTACATTATAAAGCTGAGTTCATTTGCAGGGAAAGAAATGGAAATCACCTAGAAAAAAATAAAGGCTGTCCCATTGTCCTTATGGGACAACCATGTTGTGGAGTCCTTTTGGGGTCCCTCACCAAAAACAGGATAGTTCTTCAGGGCAGGGTCACTTATTCTGATCATCCATCTCCAGAAGATGGTTCCATAGTGAATTGTGTTATGACAAGCACACGTGGGTCGTCCACTGAAAAGTTGTCATTAATTACAATTATTTGGAAGTACTTTCAGTTATTTCTTCCTCTTGGTCCTCATCTCTGCACCTTCATCTCCAATTTTTCTTTTAATATTTATTTTATTGTTTTTCACAGAGAGATACAGAAGGACATAGAAAAGGGGGAGGGCCCAGAGTAGTCTCTATAGTTGTACACCATCAGTTTTCAACATGGTGTTATTCCACACAGGTGGGCAGGGGCTGCACAGGGCAGGAACCGGGTCAAGGGCCTCCTGCATGGGAGGCATGCCCCCTCGAGCCAGGGAGTGAGAACTGAACTGGGGGCCTCCAGAAGGGGAAGCAGACCCCAGTTCAGCATATGGGTCTTCACTGGCCGGGGCCAGGATTCGATCCTCCAACCCTGGGGCTGCAAAGCGAGTGCTTAACCCGCTGAGCCATCTCAGCTTCCCATCTCCATTTTAATAGCTCACCTCTCACTTAGTAAGACTATGACTTAAAGATACCTCTGTAACCTAATAATTGATGGTATTCCCCAGCTCTTTCTCCCATGCCCTTAGAGGCATCTCTTCCTATTCGCCCTGTCACCCCTACCTCAGAGGTCAGGGGCATGATTGATTGTCCTGGGGGACTGCCCTGGCAGTCCCCCACCTTCTTCTCCATTCAGAGTAGTGTTCACCAAAGCTGCAATTTATGAGGCTATTTCACAGAAGCCGAACGCTGGTAATAAATCGTTCCAGTGTTCTGAAAGCCTGCGATGAGCCCGGGCAGACCTGCGCAGGAAGAACTTTCCATGCATATCAAGCTGTGTTATTGGGGCTGAGTCACCGTCCTCTGCTTTTTCACGTGTGTTCCGTTAGAACAGTATCAAATGAGAGGAGGTTTGCGGCCATTCAAGCCTGAACTATGTATGCAGGGAGCACCAGAATACCTGTTAGAGGGCCAGATCCTTGTATGTCACTGCTTTATTCTTTTTTTTTCCTCACGTGTAAATAGAAGCACGAGGAAGACTTGGTCTGTTATTCCATGCCTAACCCCTGTGAGCGGTTTCCCCGTGTGTAAGACGGGATTGGTGCTGTCAATACTTAGTCCCAAAAGTTTGGGGTTCTGTGGAGGTGGAGCACGGGCAGGGATGTCCAATGAGGGTGATACACATAACAAGCCACCGGCTCTTGCACACTTAGGTGGATGCTGTCCCCACCTGGCAACGAAGCACCATGTAAGGACAGCTCCCCTGCAGTCCCGAGCGAGTCCAGAGTCACAGATGCGAGAGCCTTGACTGCCATGTGACCTGGGCCCGTGGGGTGGTGGGAGCATGTCACCTGGCACCCCTGCGCAATGCTGAGAGCACGCGCACCCCCACTGTCTCCTCTGGGGGTCATAGCAGTTTCCCAGGAGAGGTGCTCATCCCCATTTTACAGATGAGGAGGCTGGGACTGAGCTGGGCGCCACGAGGTACTGTCCTGGGCAGAGCCCACGTGGACCCCCCAGTCCCCTGAGCTCTAGACCCACGTCCTCAGCAAGACCGCAGCACGGCTCCAAGGCGGGGCTCTGGGTCTCCCTGCCCAGCGTCATCTGGGACGAGTCTAGCTCTACTAGACTCGACGGTTAGGACACTACATCAAATGTCATAGGATAAAAAATCATCTCTGCCCTTAAAAAAATAACAGATTTGAAAACCATTGTGCTCTATCACGCTATCTTTACAGCGCAATGTGTCTAAACATTACATTAGCCGGAGACAAGACGAAAAGAATCCTTAATATGTCCTACCTTTATCCCCATGGCTGTGGGCTAGAATCCAGGATGACGTGTTTGTTGTTCCCATTTGTAAGTGACAGAATCGAAAGGAAAACATGGCCCCATGGTGTGCTTGGGACACTATTTTCTGGAGAGTAGTCATTGTGCAGTTGGCTGCGACCCCCATGTGATCAGCTCACAGATGTCATCTGGAGTTTACCTGCTGGCAGTGGCGGTGTGGACTGTGAGTAAAGGTCTGTTGTCACGACCCAGCTGAGTCCATTTTTGCGAAAGCGTATGGCTGTGGCTTTAGTAAAACAAGAGAAGGGATTTCTTGGGACACTTTGGTTTAGAAAAACATCCCTGAAGCGGCTTGTGCTTTTGTGGGTATTCTGTAAATGTCAGCAAATCTATAGTGTCATTGTAACAGATAAACCTGTCCCCTGGCACGTAATAAATGATCCTCTGAAGCAGCGACTTGGCAGATATCGGGGTGGTCATGAAAAAATGCAGTTTGCCCTTCCCCACCCCATCTACCCACGACGCTGTTTCAACCACACACGCCTTGAGGCCCACGGTGGAATACGTGTTTATTTTTTCACAGGGAACTCAAGGAGAAGATTCAGCCAGAAATCTTGGAGCTGATCAAACAGCAACGCCTGAACCGCCTCGTGGAAGGAACCTGCTTTAGGAAACTCAACTGCCGGCGGAGACAAGGTACCGTGCGTGCGGCCTCCCCACGCGGGCCGGGTGAGCAGCAGCCTGCTCCTGGGGCCTCCCCAGGGCACAGGTGCCGGGGTGAGGGGCAGCCCTGCAGCACTGTGCTCAGGGCACAGGTAAGTTGTCATTCCCATGCACACCTAGTGAGAGTCAAAGCCCCAAGTAGCCAGCAGAGCCCTGGAACGGAAGGGCCGTTCTGGGCCACGTGGTACTGTGAGTTTGCTGGGAATGGTTCATCAGCTGTGAACGTGCGCCAGGCTCTCGTCTAACCTATGGGGCTGCATTTCGTCCTCACAATAACCTTAGGAAGGACCGACTGGGATTACTGCTCGGTTTATAAAGAAGGAAGGCAAAGCACCGAGGTGTTCGGTAACTTGCCCAAAGTCAGAGAAGAGCAAGGATTCTCCGGCAGCCATGTGGCCCTTACGTTTTAGGATCCCTACACTATCAGGAGGGCAGACACCCACGGCTGGACTTGATCCTCAGCTTTCAGCCTCGCTGGCGCTTCTTCTCAAACCCTCACGCTCATCCTCTCCCAGGTCAGAACTATTTCCGGTGGAGATATAAGTAACCACGAGCCAAGGTGGGTTAGAATCTGCTTTTATAATCTCACGGGACAAATTCCCGAATTGGCTCCATAAATTCTCATCCCAAAACATCAAGTCAAAATAGGTGCCATTAGAGGAGTTCCAGAAACTGGAACGCAGATCCAGCGGTTTCATAGCTGAGCCAGTGAAGTCCCCTCATGGCCCTCCTGATGGCACGTGAAGTCTGCTGAAGGGGCAGTCCATGAGCATTAGCACCTGTACCAAGAACAAACGTCAGTTATGGCCCCGGAGAAACCTGGGATCTTTAAACCTGGGCGATGCCCTGCCCGGACACAGTGCTCACCCACTAATGACAAATGTCACTTCATGTTCATGGTGCACCCGTCCCCCTGGTCAAATACTTTGACAGCTTTGCACTGGATATTGAGGAAATGCAAAGTATATCACATGTTACCATCACAATCATATTGTGGGATTTCCAAAGGCAGACGCCCTTGAGGAGGAAAAATGCAGGCTGTCCCCCGAGGATGCCAAGCCATGATGAGGACCTGCTAGCTGGGCCCCCAGGAGGACAATGAACAGAACAATACAGGGCTAAGTGACGTTTGGGACTGAGGCGGGTTCACATTGGGAAGGGCAGTGGAAGAGGGATGTCATGGCCCCCATGCAGCCACGGAAGGACAAGTCCCCCCCTCCCTGCTCACTGCATTCCATGGACACCTTCATCAGTTAAACGCTGCCCCAGGAAGACGGTGTGGGCACAGAGGTCAGGACAGGGCCTGGAGCCGGATGAAGTGGCTGCAGTCCTGCCTCTCCCCCTCTGCAGCCTCGTGACCTTGGAGAGGTTCCTCATCTGGAATGGGGTGACAATGCCTGTCTCCTAAAGTTATTGTGAGGAGGAAAGCTGACTGTGGAGGTCACGCTTAGCAACAACAGTAGGTCACGACAATTATTGTGGAAGGTGCTTAGGGAAAGAGCTATGAGCTGGGTGAGTAGACTTGGTTCTTGGCTTCTCAACTCTGTAAATAACCACCTGGGTGTCTTTAGCAGGACACGTGACCTGTCTGGGCCACAGCTTCCCACCTATTAAAGAGAAGAATAGGATGAGATGGTCTATTAGCTCGAGTAGCCAGACAGTTGCATGCCCTGATCTTTTCGTTATCTTTGGAAAAATCAGTAATGAGGTACATTGCCCCTATAAGGTGATTAATAAAGTTGTTTGTTTGTTTTTTACTTTATTTATTTATTTAGTTATTTATTTATTTATTTGACAGAGAGAGAGAGAGAAATACAGAGACAGAGAGAGAACTGAACTAGGGGAACTCCCCAGTTCAGCATATAGGTCTGCTCAGGCCAGGGCTGGGATTCTATCCTCAGTCCCCAGGGTCCCCGGCACTGCAAAGTGAGCGCTTAACCCACTGAGCCATCCCTGCTTCCCCTAATAAAGTTTTTATTTGCTTGACCTTGGGCAAAGGACACAGACGTGGAGGGGGAAGTTGGCAAACACACAGCTGACTACCAAATGCCCAGCTAGAATCCTGGAAACCCAGTTCAGACAATTAATTGAACCTTCTCATCTACCTCAGTTCGAGACTTCCCTTTCTAGGGCGAAATGCATAGGTTCTACCTGAATAATCCTGTTTCTGGATGTACTACTAATTTAGTTTTTTTGCTAAAGAAATGCCAGTCTCTTATCTGCAATTTTTCCAATTTTCTAAAAATGAATTATCTAATGAACAAAGAAATATCAGCCTCTAGATTATAAATGTATTAGTGAGCTCCCTCAGGAGCATGACCATCTGTGTTTAATATAAATTCATCCTTCCAAATGCAGAAAGGAAGGCTTTGGGCTGTTTAGGATTTAGGAAATGGATTTAAAATCTGGCGACTAGCTCTGTGTGCTTAGAAATAAGGATTCAAAGCAGACGGTGCCGAAATTGGTTTCCTATCGCCCCATCAAAACACTCCATTCGGATGTACACAGATTAATGAGGACATGACGTAAGATCACTTTAATCCCTTCGGGAAAAGTGATCGCTTTCACAAGCGATCTGAAGTGGGGACAGACAGGTGCCATCACCGGGGAGCAAGCGCACCCACGAAGGAGCCCTGGCCATGCTCCCCTAAAGCGTGTCCGACAGTGAGTTAGACACCGAAGAGTGGATTAAAGGATTGACTCGAAAGGGGAAACTACGGAAGATCTGGAAAGTTGGAGGAACAGCCGTAGCAGCCTTTCTGCCACGTTTGCCTCGAAGACTCCTGATTAACGACGCTTGCCCATCATTTCGCCCGCCTCATTGGCACCTCTGCTTCTTGGTGGTGTGAGGCAGACATTTGCAAGTCTTGGATGCCGGGCATTCTGACCACACTAAAACCAGGAGGCGGCAAATCCTGGAGAGACCCATCCGCTGCGTTTGAGTGCCAGCCTCCCCACCTGCTGGCTGCTGGCTGGGTAGCCTTGAGCAGCTGACTAGATCTCTCTGGGCTTGTTTCAGCATCTGTCAGTGGGGATGATGTCTGTTCCTACGTCAAGTAGTTGGAAGAGATGATACAGTCATGCGTGTACGGCACTTCGTAGGGTGCTCAGCCTGCTATTCAGCATTTATGGGGGGTATTTCGTATTTGTTTTAACTTGGAGTGCCTCAGAATGTAGGTTTTTGAATACAAGTGGTAGAGTGGCAGTCGGTGTCACACACCTGCCTCACTCTGTGCTGCAGCCACCAGAAGGGAGGTGAGGCTCTCAGTCACAATCCCTCACAAAGACGTTGCCTCGCTTCCATCTTCCCTGGGCTTCTGCACGGGCATTATGAAGGCGCCGTCCATGTTCTTTGCTTTATGAGACTCAGGAAAGGATCCTGATATTCCTTGTATTTCAAAGATGAGGGTCTTTCAGAAGCACTTGCACTAGATAGTCTTGTTCAGAGAGCCCAGGGCTACAGATTGGAGTGTCATTTCCAGAAATGACAGCATGAAGCATTTGCTTCTCGTTGAAGACATTGTCCCATTTGTTGACAGCCTCCTTTCCCCAGGGGTTTACATGATAAACGTCACTTGGAACTCAATAGTGGGCAAAACGTGTCCCCTGTGAAACCGCCACACTCCATGCTGCCGCTGGTCATTTAGCTCACTCAGAACACCTAGAACCAAGCAGTGTGTGCAGGTTAAGTAAATGCACGCACCTTTTGAGCAAGTAGGTTGTTTCTCCCTCTGTCCTTGACATAAATTGTCTTTTACTATTTCATGAGAACTTATCATAATTCATTTTTACAAAATGGTGAGTATAAAGAAATACATATTTTCAAAGGAAGAAAAGCCAGCTCATCTTCATGAAAAAGGCACTTTCCAATAGATCATAATAACGGGCGATCATTGTTCTCACGAGGTAGAGGGCCCAGTAGTGTGGACGAGAGGGATTTCCATGGATGGATGGGAAGAGCAGGGAGACACTAACATTCGAGAGCCAGCTCTGCAAACAGTGCCTGTGGGACACTTTCTATGTGTTCCACGTATGCAATCGCCAGCATTACTTAACAGGTGAAACTAGAGACCCCTAAGGTGTTTATAATTTGGCCGGGACTCCATCGCTGATGTGTCAAGGCCAAGTGTGTCACCAGGTCTATGTGACCCCCCATGCAGTAGTCAGGCCACACCATCTTTAACAGGATTTGGGGGTTCAGGAGTCATCCTCTGCTGTGAAAGGAGACAGGGATCTCCAGGGAGCAGAATTCCCAATCAGAACACGATACTATCATTCTGCAGAGAGTCTGAGAAGTGAGGAAGATTTAAAGGCAGAGTGACCTTTCTGCAGAAATCTTATTGTCTCCTCACCTAAAATGTCACTGGGTTCCCTTGAGTTCTGTGACTTGGAACATTTTGACCCAAGGCAGGAGGCAGACCTTCTCCTATACACACTGAAGATTTCTCACATTTCAGACTAAACTACAAGTAGTCTGAAATCCTAGTGGAAGAACTTTCATGAAGGCTGCCTGCCTCCCAGACACGGAGCCCCTGGGCCAGCTGCCAGCTTCCAACTGGGGGCTTGGCACCCAAGACAAAGTGCCACCCAATTCCATGGCGGAGTTGAACAGGACTGGGTTCTCGCTGTACCCTGGGCCTCACTGAACTGACCAGCACCTCATACTCAACAATGGTAGCCCTTATTCAGCTTGTCCGTCTCCCCTAAACGCTGCTGGTTAACCCCAAACTTGTCTCCAGCCCAGAGGATGAAGATGGACAGTGAACGACACTATTTCATATAGCTACCCATTGCTGTTTCAGTTCATTAAAATAAATACAATTCAAAATTTGATTTCAGATATGGGATAAAGCAGACACAGAGTGTTTCCATCATTGGATAGTTTAAACATTGCTGCAAAAATTACAGTTGTCAGTGGTTATTAGCTCCATAATGATCTATGTGACATTGGGAATAGCTTTAATCAGCCCTAGAGACCTTTGTAGCAGGCTGATGAGTTTTGAAAC
This sequence comes from Craseonycteris thonglongyai, assembly GCA_004027555.1. NCBI lineage: Eukaryota > Metazoa > Chordata > Mammalia > Chiroptera > Craseonycteridae > Craseonycteris > Craseonycteris thonglongyai. Next base: position 47,961 of record PVKE010002657.1, read on the forward strand.
CAGCTTTTTCCTATGATCAGAGAGAGAGAGAATTGTCTCCATATTTTCAGTTTTTGAATTTGGGAATGAAGAGATGGCTATTAATGTACTAACATCCATAATTGACTGGGAGACCTCTATATTAACTCCTGTTTTCTCCTTAAACGCTAGTAAACAATCTTTGATAACGTTCTCACTGCTTCTTGCTAATTGCTTTTAGTGACACAATCCACTCATTCATTGCCCAGAGGGACTGAGGAACGAGTAACATCATGCTGGGTTTTGAAAAGAGATTTCGCATTTTTCTTTCCATAAAAGAAACTGCGAATCAAGCTGGCACTGGGGCTGGCCCTGTCATTGTCTCCCCAGACGAGTCGCTATGTCGTACTGGTTGGAGCCTCTTTTTCTTTATCACAGCTCTACCTTCAAGACAGATATGACCACGTTAGGATGCCTCCATTGCTTCCCAGAGCTGAGGGCCCCAGCCTCTATCCCGTGGGAGACACAGGCTGAGTCCCCAGCATATGATACTCATGAGTCACAACAGATCTCCCCACGCCTATTCAGCCCCCTCTCCAGCATCTCTTATCCGTCCAAGACCCATCCTGTTTGATGCGGAAACACATCACTTACATCAATGACGCACAGATCTTCTTGCTCACTATCAGTAGACAAGAGGAACTTACAGAGGATAGGAGAAGAGTTAGGTAGAGGGAGGAGGAAGAGCAGAGGAGGGTGGGGGCCTCAAAGCCAGGAGAATGTAGGCCCCTGGCAGGAGGAAATGCTGTTCTGTTCTCCCGACACTGTGAAGGCCGGGCTCCGGGTCGCCCTTTGTGTTTCCTTTAAACAAACATCAAAGGCAACGTTGCATGAAGATGGTTGTTCTGCCTCCTGGGACCTAATCCATAGCCACTGTTCTCCAGTAGTTTCTGAGCATAATACCTTGCACGAGAGACCTCCTCTATCCCTGCTTTTCCCTGTAGTTTACGCAGCGTGGCTGGGTCCTCGCCCCGACTTAGGCCTAGGAACCAGGGGTCCCCCATCTTTCTCGTCAGAGCTGAGGGAGCGCTTTCTCCTTGAGCCTCTTGGCTTTGTCTCTCATGTCTGCCTTTCATCCTAACAAGTTTTTGCCCCACCCAGCAGAGTGCTAAGTGCATTATAGTCACTCTGCAAACATTCCTTGGAGAAATAAACTTCACCTTGAAAGGATATGCAGCATAATTATGTGAAGTCTCACAAATAAGTATACGAGTAAGCGGATTGTGTGTCTTAGTACACTGTATCTGTGCTAAATTCCTTAGTGCTTCCCCAAACAGGTTGAGGAAGATTGATCTTTGATGGCGCCATGCTGACCTTTGACCTTCTAGTCCCCGACCCCAGGTTGAGAAGCCAGGAATTCCTAGGACACACTAAGGCCTTACTTAAAATAGGACCAACGAGTTCGATGCCACGGCTCACTGACTTCCGTCCCGGCTTTCTGTCCTCTCCAGCCGCTCCCTTAGCCCAACATCCACCTCAGCGGAGAGCAAATGTCTCCAGCCCGCTTTCTGCTCATCACAGGCCCTGTAGACACAGTGAAAGGTCCTGTGGGCAGGAGAAACCTCTGTAGCCTGTCATGCCAGTCCCCAAGAGCAACGGTGACCCTCACGGTCAAAGCTTGGCAGCTCCTTTGGAGTTTACAGTCCCTATGGTGAATTACAAGTCCAAGTCCCAAATGTTTCTCTTTATGGAAAATTGATCATTACACATTTGCCTAATTGAAATGGCTGTGAATTATTCAGGAAGTAACATTATGCTCTCCCTTTGAAATGCTCGCTCAGAAAAATGGCCTGTGTTGTATGTATATATGTGTGTGTGTGTGTGTGTACACAGTATATGTGTGTGTGTGTGTGTGTGTATACAGCAATCGTGCTTTTGAAAAATGAGCAATTCCAAGTGTTTTCCTAGCCATCACATAACATTTTCTTTCATCTACCACAGTTCAAATTCTGTTAAATATATGGATTGCCCAGTTTTCTCACTACCTTCAGGAATTCACGAGAGACAAGGAGGGAGGAATCACAGAAGCATTCTGCTTTTGTGACTCAAGCTTAGGCTTTTTCTTTGTTCAGTTTGTGGCCTTTACTTCCATTGCTTAAAACTTTCTTTTCCATTAAAAGAATCATAGTTAAAACCTGCTTTGGCAGTGAAAGCGATTCTCGATAGAAAAACACGTTCCTTGAAACGCTACGGAGAATTTTTTAGTCAGAGTAGTTCCGGAACCATTTGTGTTTATAGACACAGTAATGGGATGACGTGGCCAGGACCACCATATCTGTCAACTGCCTAATTGCATAAAGAGGTTACAGGTCATAGATGTTTTGTCTCTTGCGTGTTTTGACTGAGTCTCCTTGGGTCTTCATTTATCAGTGTAGCCAATACCAATGTGTGACTTCTAGGTGCCAGGCATCGTGCCAGGGGATTGAGGCAGCACAGTTATGAAAGTAGTGGCTGTCACTGGAGAAGCCTGTCTTCCCTACACTCTCAGGGCTGAGAAGTACCCTGGAGTCTTCTTTTTTTTATCAGTAATGGTTCACAGCGCATCCGTTAGGGCAAGTTGCTTACCTCAGGCATGTGGCAGATGATGGGGAATGCTAAGGGGCTTAACATGTGGGCCCCGGTAATCAAAGGAGATGCAGTGAAGACTGGGAAGAGTTCATTCTGCTGCAATAATCCAAGAGAGCTTCCCAGAGGAGGCAATATCTAAGCTCAACCTTGAGAGTCTATACAAAGATGGCTGTCGCAGTTTAAGCCCCTTCTCTATAAAAAGCACTCTTCACCTCCTTCTCACCTCACAGGCTTATTCAAAAAAAATGCATTATGTTTCTAGGACAGAGGTGGCCAAATGGAGGGAGTTATTTGTAATGATCTTAACACCCTGGTGATTCCTATATAGAGAACCAAAGCCTAGGAATTAGAGAAGAAATGGTTGTGAATGTCCTCATTCTTTGAATAAATCCCTGAATTATTTAGATTATTTCCTCATGAATCCCAGCCCTTGTGTGTATCACTCATGTCCTCAGAATTCATTCATTGATCAATTTGCGTGTGTTAGGCTCAGGGGTATGAAGTGTGGCATGCCAACCCAGAGATGTCATGCAATTATCTCAACCATCTTAAAATCTCAGAGAGGAGCAGAAAAGTTCTGAGAAAGCTGTTTTATTTTTTAATCTCCCTTCTGCTTTTGTCAGTCCTGGGTGTAGAAGGAATAACTCCCAGGGTCGCTATAGAAACTGATCGAGTAGCTGTGGAGGCCACCACTTCAGAAAACCTATTGCCAGTATCCTTGAAGGATCCGATAGCTTCCCGAGGGGTTCTCAAGTGTATGTGAAGCAAGACGGGTACTAACTATCAAAATCGAAAAGGGATTTACTGCTCAGGGCTCAAGAACCCGTTCCTTTCTGAAAACTCAAAATTAGATACACTGCCTGCCTGCTCTTACAGGCAATACTATTAGGAAAGAAGAATGTCCATATTTGGGGGAACTGGAATCGCTCACATGGTAACTTTGTATTTCTTTCCTCAGACAAGTTTTGGTATTGTCGGCTCTCACCAAACCACAAGGTCCTGCATTACGGAGACTTGGAAGAAAGTCCTCAGGGAGAAGTGCCCCATGATTCCTTGCAGGACAAACGTAAGTGGCTCCCCCGTGTGGGAGGCCTGAGTTTGGGTGGGTTGTTTATTTCCTGGTCACTAACTATCCTGCAGAAAAACTTCAACCTTAATAAGCCTTCAGATATGTCTCATCTTGTGAGTCATGGCCCGAGCATTCTCATCAAGTGCAAGACCCGGATGAATTTGGGGCTGGGGATTGAAGGGAAGGGTATAAAAGGAGTGCTCATGTATCTTTCCTGAAAAATCTAAAACCTGGGTGCACAAGTCCACTTTTGTATTATTTACCCAGGGGCTGTTTCAAGGAGTAGAGACAATATAAACCTGATTCTGTCAATTGCCCTTTTCTGATGATCCAGAGTAATTTCCCATGAAGCATGTGCTTGGCCCGCCCCACATTTCTTTACTGTCGTGCAGTATATCCCATAAATATAACACAGAGCTAATGGCACATCCAAACATGGCGAACTTACTTCACAAACTTAATGCAGACATTTAGGAAACTTAGGATGAATTACATTTTACTGTTTTCTAAATTTCCTGAAGACACATTACTTATATTTATTTGCCACTTCTGTATGATTTTTGTTTTAATGTATATATTTTGAAGAACCAGAAATAAGCTAGATTATTTTAGCCCAACACCAAACTAGGCTCCAGAGGTTTTGAGGTGTTATTAATGTACCAATTAAACAGAGTAGTATAGAAATATTCAAATATACAAGGTCGATGAATGGAATGTGGAAGAGAAGTGAGGTGAACAGAGCCTCAGAGAGTATCCCATATGGAGAAATGGGAGTGAGGAAGAGTGAAAAAACAAATGAAGATACTTTTAAATAACCTTTAAAACTCACATTGACCCTGCAGTGAGTCATATGCGTGTGTCCCAGATAGAATCCTCACCCGCAAGTCCTTGCGCCTTCCCTCTCATCCCCTCACCCCTGGGCCCATGGAGTCAAAGGAGGACTGCCTTCCTTGAAGCTCATAGCCATCAAAGGCGAAAATAAACCCCAAGTGGAAAATTCCTGACACAATCAGACTCTGGGCTGACATATCAGGCAGACAGCCTGGAATCTTCTCTCTTCCTCCAGCTTAAAAATGGGACAGTCTGGGTTTTGTCGCATCACTTAGTTCAAAAAGCCATCGCTTCTCCTTTCCTGGGAGCACTGTGTCCTCAGAGCTGATTATTGTTATTGTTGATGGGAAGAGAACAAAACTGGAAACCTACCCATCCCTGCAGGGGGCGTCCCAGGTCTCTGCCTATAATGAAGGCCCTCCTGTCAGGTCTCAGGAAGCGTCCCCATCCTGCTGGGGACAAGCCAGCCCAGTGGTTCTCAGATTATAGGTCTTGTACCCTCAGCAGCACATCATCCCCTGGGAACTTACTAGAAATACAGGTTCTCCAGCCCCACCCAGACCTGCTGAATCAGGAACTCTGGGGGTGGGGACCAGCCATGTCTGTTTTCACAGACCCTCCAGGCGATGCTGATGCAGACCCCAAGGTGACTACATATCGCCCTGTCCTCTCCATAGCTATGCCCCAATTTTGCTTTCACCAATAGGCACAAATTTAAGAAAACAATAACAACGAAGTAATGGTAGGTTGCCAACTTTCAATTTTTGTAAAGAAGGCTATTTAAAAAATAAAATATAACTAAAAATGAATACTGCAAACTGTTTACCGGTATTTAAAAAAAAAGGACTCTTGATCCAAAACATAAATAAAAAATAAAGTCAGTCAGAAAGACCTAATGTTGGTATAAAGGACAGTCCCCTCTACTAAATCAAATCAGCTTTATGAAAGATACACACCAGGGTTGTCATCTTCCACTGTTTTCTAACTGGGAAAATTTTCTCATGGGGGAAAAACTGTCTGGAGCCAGTGGTTTAGAACCGCTGGTAGTAAAATGAAGAGTCAGAGGTTATTGTTGACCAGAAACTCTACCCGAAGTCTCCCACAGCCTCGTTCTTAACCTGACCGAGAAATAGGGACTGTGGTCCAGGCAGGGAGAAAAAACAGACCGGCTTGATTCATTCTTCCCACGTGGCCAGTGAATGGGCTCTCCCCCTCACTGGACATTTTATTTACAGTAGGCACCCGTGGGGATTGGTAGATGCCAGATAAGTATAAATAGCTCTTCGTTAACCGGAACTCAAGCAACCATCACTCTCAAACAACCAGCAAAAAGTGTTGCCAGTTGCTTGAGTTCCAGTTAACGGAGTGTCTGTTGTATTTATCTCCATGTTTATAGGGATGTAACCACCTTCCCAGCCCACGGCTAGCACGTAGTGGGCACCCCCATTCCTGCCAGTCCTGCTGCTTGGAGCTCGGCTGCTAGAGAAGGTCAAGGTGTGGGCAGCACCTGAGCTCTGCACAGGGACACTTCCTATCCTGGCCTGCAAGCTGGTGCCCCCCCAGCTCTTCCGAGGTCGGCACCCGCAAGAACCCAAGGGGGAAGTCACTATCGCTAGAAATCAGGAGTGCCAACCCTGGGGGAAACCAGCTTCCTAGGATGGTGGCAGAAGGGTACAGCCAATGCCACAAATCTTCAGACGGTGGGTGGTGGTGGCCGCGGCAGGACTGGCGCTGGGAAGACTTGCAGCCATCTCTCCTGATGACGGTTCTAAACACCTCGCCCACCCCCTTTCCTCTGCAGCCTTGAAACCCAGCCATTCACAGCTCGAACTGGCTGCTTCTTAACAGTGTCCATTACAATATGTACCAAGCGTCCAGACCTGTGCAAGTGTGTGGGAGGGTGTGTGTGTGGGGGGGGGGGGGGTGCATGACATCGGTACACACACATGTGCTGGGAGGGCGTATGTTCCTATCATGAAGTAAGATGAAGCTGCTAGGTGCCTGAGCTGAGAAGGCCCAGCCTACGCACCTACGTCTGCTGCTGAAATGCTACCGGGTTTGCACTCCGTTCCAATGACATGTCTGCCTGGAGCACCACAGTCCATTCTCTTGGAGCCCTTAGGAGTCCGAGACTTCACTCCTCTGGAAAAATGAGCTGCTCACTTAATGAATGTCAAGAGCCATCACTGTCACCATACCCTCTCTTGAGACCAAGGAGAAAACTGTCTTCTGCCCCTCGCGCTAATCAGTGCTGAAGACTGAGATATTGATGAATCTAATAGTGTAATTGAATTCTCTGCCCACAGAGTGCGAGAGATCGAAAGCCTCTCCTTAGCTGTCCTTGTCCCCAAAGGTTTAGGAAACCGCTCTTCTCTGCTGTGTGACAGGAAACAGGGCCCTTAACATCTGTATCTCCTTACAGTCCCTCTTGCTGCACATCCCTCCACCCAGGTTGAGGGGCTCTCCTCGCCCCCACTAACACTAGACTCCATTGATTTCCAGCCATGCCCCAGGCCCCTCAGCACCTCCCTTTGAAAGAACCTAGGCCAGGGCTTTTCACACCACATCAAAGGGGCTGAGAGGACAGCTCCCCGCAGTCCCCACCCCAAACACACACACACACACACACACACACACACACACACACACACACACACACACACACACGGCAATTAAGCCTATTGCAGTGAGAGGAGCTCAGATAGCAAAGGGGGATACTTGGCTCCTGGATGCGTGGTGAATAATTCAGGTTCCTCGATGCACAGAGAATTATCTTTGGTAATTGATAATGAGAACAATTGCAAAGAATATTTCCTGAGTGCTTACTCTATGCCCGGCACTGTGCTAAGCACTTTACAGTAATTATCCTCTTCACAACCTGGAGAAGTCCATATCATTGCCCTTGTTTTACAGATAAGGAAACTGAGGTGCAGCAAAGTTAAGTCACTTGTTCACAGTCACATGGCTGGTAAATAGTAAAGCTCTGAATGCAACCAGCCCACTCCGCGGCCCTGATTTTCACCCACTACTCCGTACCTGCTAGATTAAAAGCCAGTGGCCATCTTGACTCCAGCCTCAGAAATTAATACTTGGAGCAACCCTCAGAGATCAGTGATGGACAAAGTTCTTAGCAATTTTAGGGTACTGGGAAAATATTAGCTTTCAGGGGGCTTTCCTGTTGTATAGTTTTGATATTCTATATATTTTAGAATTTTATCTTCATCTTAATATCACTTCTACAATGCAATTGCCCAATAAAAGTATGTGAACTTTAGTTATGAAATCTCTCATCATCGTTATGCTTAAGGGGCTGACTACTAAGGAATTACTGATTATTACTAAAGAATTGATTACTCAAAGCTCCCGCATATCCTAATTGAGACTCATAGTCTCTCATGGGATAAAAGTTAGGATTTGAGAGAAACAGGTGACCACATTTTTTAAATTAAGGTTCCAAACCACCCTCCTGCCTTCTCTCTTGCAGATGATCTTAACAGAACGTTTTAAATGCACAAATTTTTCATGTCTTTCATCTCTGCAACTCCTAAGACGTGAAATAACACCATTTCATCTAACTACGGAATAAATACCAGCTATTGTTTCCCTATCAGAAACTAATGTTCCCTTTATTTGAATTTAATTTTTTGTCTGTAAAATAGGAATAATAAAAGCTGCCTCGGAATTATTGTGGGAATTAATGAGATGGTAGAGAGCAAGAATGACAGTGAGAATTCAGGACTGTTTAGATTCAAATAAATTTGCTGTGATGGGCCTGCTTTCCCTCATTATCCAAAACTCGGAAGCTAAACAGATGCAGATACTTCAGCAACGGATGCAGATACATGCATTGTTCCTGGCACTCATCTTCCAGCCTAATACCAGTATTCCAGTATTAGTACCACTATCACTGTTATTATTACTGCTGCTTCCAATACCATCACCTTTCACGTGGCTATGATAGGATCTCTTTTTTTAAGCCTACCGGTATTTGTTTTAATGAGCCAAATGCTGCTTATGAACATAAACTTTTCTCTCCAGGGAGGCTTTTTTGCCAGAATATGAGAATGTATTTTATTTTCTAGTCCTGGGACATGGCTTGACTTCTCTTCCCGTTTTGACCTCTTTGCTTTTCTCTGCTTGCTGTGGTATGTGGGAATGGCAGCAGTGCTAGTAGACCTGATTCCTGCCTCTTCCTGACATCTCAGCTCCCACGTGGGGTCTTCACTGTCATTTTCTCTTATGCATTGCAGTGCCGGTGGCAGATATTAAGGCTGTGGTGACGGGGAAGGACTGTCCTCACATGAAGGAGAAAGGGGCCCTTAAACAAAACAAGGTATGATTTCCAAATTACTGAAAATGGCTCTGTCAGCACAATGCCGTCAGCGTAAGCCCAGCCCTTCCTTCCTTAGAAGCGGTGTGTGTGCATGCTCATACGTGTGTGTGCCTACGTGCTCGTGTGTGTGTTCGTGCGTGAATGCGTGCATGTGTTGTACATCTCTTACTCAGCTCTCCTCGTTCCTGATTCCGTTGACACCTCTCAGCTTTATTTTTTCTCTCACTGATCACTTGTCAGATCCCCACCATCTCTTCCGTTCCCCCACCTCCTATTTCCAGCCCTAGGAATTGCCCTCTTACTATTGTCACCCAGTTCTCTCTTGAGCCTTCTCTGCTCTTCCCTGCCTAGTCTCTGGGCCTCTCCTAACCGCCCATCTATGTCCATAGTCTCGCTTCCCTGAGTTCCACCCCAGCCCCTTGTATTTTCTCCCAGTGTTACCCCCTTCTTAGCAGCCCCCTGGGGTCCCAGTGGAGCCTGGGAAAGGCAGGTCCCAGCTGACTCACAGCACCTTAGAAAGCTTTTCAGGGCCTGATGTCCTTCAGCACTGTGGAGAGTACGTGCTGACAAATAGCTCAGACCCAGCGTAGAGGAGAAAATGACTCCCAAAGGGGCATGTTGCTTAAACCTTCTTCACATTGCAATCGTTTTCACCCTCCCCTCCTCATTTCCCAACTGGCTGTTCCCCAGGACTGCTCCCGGTCCGTAACAGAGGGTGTGGGAGAAGGCATTTGGTGAGAAACTGGAAGAATTTCCTTTGCCCCTGATTTGGAGGCATTTGCCCTTGGAAGGACCATCAGGGAGCCAATTCTTTGTTTATATGTCTTAGCATCTTGCATGGTATAGTGCCCATCCATGACTAAAGTTACCCAGATTTATCTAGATGCTCCAGCCACCTCGGTACCAAAAATATCACCTAGATCGGTAAGTTCTTTACTGTGCAGTGTTCATATCTGAAAGGAATATAAACATTATATGCATTTTACTTATCAGTTAGGGTTAAATAATCTCTGCTTTTCAATTTCAAGTGTTATAAGATGATGGGGAATCTTGGTCTGCGTAGAATGACCCCACCTGCGGTTAGGGAAACGAAAGTGCTATGAAAGTAGGCGAAGCGTATTTCCTTCACATGAACACAGGATATTGAAATGACAGCAGAGGGATGGGGTTCTGTAATATTCCATATTCAGGACCAAGTGACATGATGACAAAAGTGCTGGAGCCGCTAAGATAAGATGAGCTCGGGGTGTAGCGTGGTGGCCAGAGTTTAGCGTCAAACGTGGGATTCATGCACCCGAAGTAAGCAGATTATACTAGTAGATGATGTCCCAGCATCAGCTCAAAAACCCTGGTTTAACCAAAAAGCCTTTTATTCCATGTTACTTCATTCATCCTTGATTCAGCAATTGTGTTGAGTACCTTCTTTACGCCAGCCCTGTGCCAGGTGCTGGGAATCCAGAGATACAGGCACCCTCGCCCCTGCCCGGGCCGTCTGGGAGGTGTAAGACTTCTGCATCGGCGCGCTGTGGCAACCCAGTGTTCTCTGTGCCTTGGAAACTTAAACACAGAGAGAGCCTGGGAGACTTGAGGAAGACTCGTGGAAGAAAGGATGTCTGAACTGGGTTTGAAAGGAATTGACCAGCTGGAGAAGCAAGGGAAAGACTTCCAGGAGGAGGAAAGAGTATGGGACAGTCCCCAAACCAAGGCTCCATTCATGCCCAGACTTTCTCTACGCACCCCTGATCCACCATGCCTTGTTACTGATCCCAGGGCCAGAGGGCAATATATGGGGTCAGAGGCCCTAGGACAAGGTGTATCCTAAGTGTCTCCTGCCTCTATTCCCAGAACCCACCCCTCCTCTTGGGCCTTCCTCCACGTGGTTAGGTGGGGCACGTGAATTAGTGAAATGGAGGATGGACTTAAGCTGTTCCTGGGCATCATTTCTCACTGAATTAAATCCAAACAGAATAAAAAGGCCTTCGGTAGTGAGGAGCAAAAGCCCCACAGCATCCGATGTCTAGTGCTGTGGTGTGTGACAAGAAGCCCCGATGGGGACACTGCCCCAGATCCGTGACCCCAATTCCCCCACCTCCTGGCCCTGTGCTTCCTCACCGGCAGTGTGGACAGGTGGCAGCTTCTGCAGTGTTAGCCGGAGAGGTGCCCTCGCTGCCGGCTCTGCAGCCTCCCCGTTTGAGGTGCTGACGCACTGACCTCCCCAGACAGCTCAATGACAAGAAGCCGGAGACGGGCCCTGGAGCTCCTTATCCTGATAGCAGCCTTTGTCGCCAGCTGGTGGGTCAGGAAACGAAGCCTCCTGCCCGCCCAGGCAGCCTCGCAGCTTCGGTGAAATTCAAGTGGGGATTGACATTCTCACGAATTTCCCATTTCCTGCCTGTGCGGATCAGGAATCTAGGTCAGAGCAGCTCCCCTCATTCACAGCTTTACGGGTATGTTTTGTCCCTTCAAGGGCACACCCCAAGGTCATCAGGCCCCTCCTGCTCCCTCGCCTGCCTGGCAGAAGAGAACCTGTCACAAGGACAACCATGCTGACACAGATCTCAACTGACTTCAGCACCCAGTTAAGGCGCTGAGTCTGGGCTCTGGTAGTGCTCGCCACTGGCTGTCATGAGCAAGGGGACCATTAGTGATGTGACAGCCCTAAGCAAAGCAGCGGCTGTTCTCCAGTGTCAGCCCGGAAATCCGTCCTTTTCCTGTTGACCTCCGAGAGTCACCTTGCACTGCTGTGGCGTTTGTACTGACAAGGGCTGTTCACACCCAAAGCCCCGCCCTCTTCTTTCTCCCCAAGCCCTGAGGCGTGAGTCAGTGTTTTCCTAATGAATGACAGAAAGATGACAAAGACATCATCCATCATAGCAGTGTTCCTAAGCGCAGACCAACTTTTATGAATCTATGAGATTAGAGCTTAGCCCTTTATTGAAAAATGTCTGAAGTTTTTTGAAAGAAGTCACCTGTGAACCCAGAACCTTCCCATTCTTTTCAGGTAGCATTTCATGTCCAGTCTCTGTCCACAGACGCTGTTCATAATTGGCATCAAATGTAAATAATGTTCATTTCCCTTATTTATTTATTTATTTTTTTTTTCACTTAAGATCAGACCTTCATAATTATGTTGACTAGCTGGCTGAATACATTTCTCTTGTTGGCTAATTTGTGAATTTTTAATGGTTTATCCCAAGTAAGAAGGACATTTATTTAGTTTTACATATTATATTCTCACAGATAATCACATACATAGCTTTTGCTTGCTTTTGGATTGTTTTAGGGATAACTCCAGGATTGGGAACCTTTGTTTTTAATGTGGATTTTTGCCTTACTGATTTTTTTTAAAAGGATGATGCTGATGTACAGTACAACCAGTGGGGCCCATGACAATTTTCCTTATAAACCAAGAGACCTGACAGCGATCATAGACTTCATGGAAAAACCACTTTTGTGTGTTTGTTTTGACGGGCTTCTTTTTAACAGCATCCGTCTTCGCTGGGCAGGCCTGGCAGGAAGGCTAAGGAAGAAAAAATGTACAATGAGGAGCAAGGTGGTTTTGTGGAGAAGCGCCCCTTCCAAGACGTGGCCCCCTTGGCTTCCCTTCTTTCTGTTCCTGGCAGGGTGAGGAGGCCACAGGAGTGTGAGATGCGGGGGGCTGTGCTCAGAACAACAGGTTGCTGCTCCCTCTTAGTGACAGTTCCACTGCAGGTGAGCCAGACGTAGACAAGCAAGGGCCACACGTAGCCTGAGGGTTGACTGTCAAGACACGCGTCCAGCTAATGCTGGGCCTTTGGTGCTCACTTCAGGAGAATTCTTTAACCCACCTGAATGCTGAATTGTGGAGGCATTGACCTCATCTTTCTGCCTTCTGTCTTCTCTCTGGGGCATTCTTGCTCTGAGTTACTGGCCAGAGGCAAATCCTCGGACCGATGGTAAGGCAGAGAATGCTAGGGAGGGATTTGCCCTCCACCCCTAAGAGGGCATGCCTCGTGGGCACTTACAGAGTGCAGCTCCCGGATCACAGCAGCAGGAGACGGGCGGTCATCAGCGGTGCCTAATAAAGACACAAAGAAGGAAGATAGGCGAGCGCGTGTATTATAACTACGCAGAGCCCCGGTGTGCATGCGCCTGACCCTTCCGCTCCGGATGAAGAGGTGTTAGAGTGTTGAGATGAGTGATGACTCTCGCCTTCTAAAGATCGTACCTTGAGGGCTGCTCAGGCCAGTAGCTCTTCATTGTACCCGATATTGTACAGTGCGGACAATCTGAGAAGTGCATTTTAACATGCATTTTAGACAGGACACTGAGTATCTCAGCCAAGGTCATTCAGCCGCAGCCAAATGACTGTGTCACTTAGTCCTCGGTCCTTTGTGTGTGGCTCATAGTCGGCACTCACTGGACTTAGCAATGAATGAACCCCCATATTCTGACATCAGGCCCACGCCTCTCCTTTATACCCTGTGGCCACAATAGGATAACATCTAGCATTGGTGTAGTCTTTGCTCTACAGTAGTTCAGAGGTCAAAGGACAGACATGTGACCTGAAGATAATGAGTTCACCCAAAAGCCTCATTACCCTCCACAATTTAGGAACTCCATACCCCTACAGACATCTGCCTGTTTGGGGGTGGCCAAAGATGGAGCGGCCCTCAAAGCTGCTGGCAGGAGAAGAATTCAGTGCTTTTCATGGAACTCCCTGGAAGACGGGTGCTCAAGAAGAGAGCCTGGCCCAGCTTTGGGGAGCGTGGCCTTGGGCAGCAAATTTCACTGCTACTCCTCCAGACACACTCTAAGCCCTACTCCACGTTCAGTCAGCAGCCGTTGTGACTACGAAACCCATGTGCCGATCCCCTGAACGTGACGCTCTTCTCTCGTCTCTTGTAGGAGGTGCTGGAACTTGCTTTCTCCATCCTGTATGATTCCAACTGCCAACTGAACTTCATCGCTCCCGACAAGCATGAGGTAAGGGTCTCAGTGGGGTTAGTTTATGAGAGAGTGTCACATTTTTCTCTAGAAAAGCAAGCAGGAGAAAAATACTGGAAAGAAATTTCATTTAAAATAAAAAAGCCTGCCTGAGCACAGTCAGGAACAAAGGAACATCTTGTTTACTTGGAATAGAATGGGAATCACTTGAAAACTGACTGTTTCAACACAATTCAACTTCTTACTAGCTCAATTAATAGTACAGAGTAAAGACAAAGAAGATACAAATGTTTCATACTCAGCGAGGACATGATTGTTTACCCAGAGGAAGAAGGTAGGTTGTTGACAGCTTTGGTTTCCACTGAACCTTTAGTTTTTGGTCAGGATTCTCCCAAGATAACCTTGTCTCTATTCTTTAAAACATTTCATAAAGTAGTTTTTCTACCATGTTTCTTTAAATTATTTCAAAAGGTTTCGGGCTATCTCTGCTATTGGATTTTATTTTTGAGATGCTTTTATTCCTTTTTGACATCTTGTTAAATGTATCATTTGTTTCCCTTCTTGAAGGATGCTGTCAGCTATATTTAACATAAATCTAGGAAAATGAGTTTACAAGATGAAGTAGCAGCTATTGGCTGATTGAACTTCTTTTCTTATAAACTAGAATCCAGCAGCATGCTTGCAACTCTTATTTTTAGATGACACCATTCAAAGTTTTGTTTTGTGTGTGGTTGTGTAAACAGCTTTTAGAAAGGCAGGGAGCATTTTAATAGACTCTGATTTTGTTCCCCATTTCTTCTGGGAGACGTAGCTTATTTAGGAGTTATTCAGTATCCAGTTTCCGCTGGTTGAAGCTTTTGAATAAAATGGTACGTCCCAAAGAAAGAGGAAAGATTAGATGCAAATCTTGCATTTGGAATGGTGCTTAAATGTAATTCTGTGTCACTTGACATTTAGTTTGTAGAAGGGTATGACTGTGTCTTTATCTTCCTGAAAATAAACTCGGTGTCCTACTGTTTCTCTTTCTAAATAAAATTACAGCTGCACACAGGCCACCATATTAAAGACGTATGCGGCTATATAGAAAACTCCCTTAAATAGTAGAACCGTGGATATTATTTAAATCTATGTGAGGCTGTTTACCCCAGAACACATTAATCCTAGATAATGAGAACATTTCTGGGACTGCCACGTCTGTATTTGTAACTGCCACCTTTGATACATGGAGGAGGAAAATGCTTGATGTTTGTGAGCTCTTCTAATGCCTTCAGATCACTTTCACATCTCTTACCTCATTCTATCAGCATCATCACTCAATAAAAATAGAAAGTCTTATTACAAAGATCCATATTTATCAAATAAGGAGTGAGAGGCTTCCCAAAGTTTAATACCTCAACAGCCGTAAAGACGATAGTAATTTTTAACTCTTCAATGCTATATGTATTTCATCTTACTTAATTCTCATAAGACTCTAAAAGAAACAAAGTAATATTATCCCTATTTTATTAAGAAGGGAAAGGAGGCACAGAAAGGTTAAGAAATGTGTTCAAGGTCAAGCAAGTAGTAAGTGATAGAGCTGGGATTTGAACCATGGCAGTCTGGCTCCAGAAAGCCCTTCTCTTTGGCTCCCGAACTGTGTTGCTAGGAGGAGAGAAATGTAATAGGACCTGAACTCACCACTTCCTGCCAATGCCCACCTATGACATGACCCAGATGTCCTGGTAACCTTGAGTCATTCTGACATGACATGATATTCCCGGCTCATCTTGTCCATTTCCTGCCTTTTCTTTACAGAGTTGTGGTTCCTTTCAATAGGAAATGATATTTAGCTACCAGAAGCTGGACATTGGGTATTCTGATGACTACTTAGTCATTATTTTTAGGCCTTTTGGTGAACAGAGCTAAGACTCATGATTCTTTAAAAAGACAAAATACATCATAAATTCATACCGATACTTCAACTTCACTGCTCCAGAGTCTGTATTTATTGGCCATGTACTTTATTGATAAGATGTGCTATGCCCGCTGCTTCTCAAAGGAAAAGCGCTACAGAAGTGTTCTTGTGGGTTAAATTCATCTGCACTAGGGAGCCAGCCAGGACGGAGAAGGGCAGGAACCCCCAGACCGTCGGGATTCACATGAAAGCGCCAGACCCGGAGGGCCTCAGGGAGCATGGAGCCCAGTGGTACCCGTATCTGCAGGGACTTCGTAATTAGCTGGGAGCTTTTCTAAAGAAAGTGCACTCACCGAAAATCTAGAAGGGAAGGATCTCCAGGGTAGAACCTAGGTATTTATTTTCATTAAGGTCATTTATGAGGAAATGGATGTTTCCAAGTGTTTAGAATCTATCTAAGGTCTTCCTGAGGATGCTAATACTTCCAGAAATCCCATAGCACCCAACTAATGTCTAGATGGGTTAAATACTTTGGCTGAGATCACACATCCAAGACAGAACCACAGCTCTGTAGTTCGGGGGCCTCGTAATACACCCATAGAGCACCTTCTCAGCTTAAACAGTGGTGCCACCAATACGCATCACGATAGCTTTCCATCACATCATTATGACATAACGCTGTGACTTATGATTCGTATAATACCTACAGTCCTGTAGTACTTTGATGTTGAGATTTGCTATATATTCTGAAACCCAGCCCAGGCGATCACAGTGCAACGGGCAAGCCAAGGAGGGTCTGGACTTGTAACAAGTGAGGGCTGATGAGGGTGGAGCCTAGAGCACATGCTAGAAGGAAGAACTCCGTGACTAGACGAGCACAACAGTTCCAATCAGAGAGGTCCTGTAAAGGACGAGGACACCCTATGCCATGAGCAAAGCATCCAGAAGGCGGGCAGTCGTCCAGGACGCCGGCAGCAGAGCTAATTCTTTCAGCAGACATCGCAGCTCTCAAACCAGGCCGCGCAGGACTCCAGCCTGTGGAAGGAAAGCTGACAAGAGCAAGGCAGGTCCCCAGCTAAGCAAGGCAGGTCCTTTCCTAAAGGACGTCATAATGCGCTGGAGAGGCAACAGGCATGATTCATTTTCTGAGAGGGGTTAGTCATTCTGGAGGACTTTCCAAGACAGGCAGTGTCCCTGGGGACCAGAACCCAAAGATCTGGATGAGAGAAACCTTGGGAACTGGGGGTCCAGAGGCAGAAGAGGGTCCCAGACAGGCAGCCAACCCACCCTCTGTTAAGGTCAGCCATAATTTTAGCCTTTTGTCCACCAGAGAGTGGGCAGCAGAAGACTATTTCCTAGCCCTTGTGCTAAGAAATGCAAAGATGGGATGAGCACGTGCTCCGTGGTGGGAGGAGGCTGTCAGGATGAGTTCTGGAATCAGAGAGGACAGGCAGAGATGAGCTACGAGACTAGGAACTAGGCCTGGAGTTGGGAAAGAAGCAAGCTTGACCTGATGCTGAGTTCAAGAGTGTTGGGATATACTCCACCAGTACCTTAAAATCATGGAGTCGCTGGTGGGATGTGAGAAATATTACGTTGCAGTCATGCAGAGCTCAAAACTTGGTCTTACATGGCAGGGAGGGTCATTTTTGCATAGAAGAGTGAAGGCATGGGAGTTCAATTGCATAGGTTCAAGTCCCACCCACTCCAAGTACTATCGAGTTACTTACCTTCTCTGTGCCTTGGTTTCCTTGTCATAAAACAAAGCTGAGAACAGAAGTGTCACCGATAGAGATGTTGTGAATATTATGAACGATGATGTAGGCACAGCACTAGGGTATGTTGAGTCATCACTCAGCATTAGCTCTTGTTACTGCTCTTATCATTGTCACCAGCGTTATCATTGTCCCGTGCTCTCCCACCAGTACTGTATCTGGACAGACGGGCTGAATGCGCTGCTGGGGAAAGACATGATGAGCGACCTAACGCGGAACGACATGGACACCCTGCTCAGCATGGAGATCAAGCTTCGCCTCCTCGACCTCGAAAACATCCAGATCCCCGACGCGCCCCCGCCCATCCCCAAGGAACCCAGCAACTATGACTTTGTTTATGACTGTAACTGAGGTGGCCGGCCCAGCGGCAACCCCTCCAAAACGGGAAACGCGAGCGAACAGGAGAGAAGCATGGAAGCACGCCCAGGCCTCGGAATCCTCTCGTGATAAAGGGAAGCTGTGGGGCAGCACTCCCGCTGGCCTCGCCTCCGCCCCAGCATTCTTCGTCCTGTCCCTGCCATCTTGCTCACCAGCCTGATTCTGTTTCTAGGCGCCCTTGCTTTAGGTCACATCCCACAGCTGCAGTCCACTGGTGGGAGCGGAGTCAAGCCCCCCACCAGCAAGAGAGCCAAAGGGCCCTTCTGCCCTGACCCCAGCACATGCATCCTCCCTCCCTGGAAGATAAATATCAGCGGCCTCAGACTGCCCCCAATGGACCCCCAGACCAAGGAGGGTGCCCCAGGTTGTGTCTGCAAGAAGCAGCGTAACTACCTGAGGAGACCAAACAGCACCTCCTCACTCCCTTTCTTGCTCGAGTCTAGACTCAGCTCCACCAGTGCCACGGGACCTGCTTCCGCTTCTGCTTTCAAACCCCCTCCTTCCTCCTCCATGGCCTCCACCTTGCCCTCTTCCTTTCTGGCCCCCAGAGCAGCAGCAGCTGCCTCCTGCTAGTTCTCAGTAGCACGGGGTCTCCCAGAGCCAGGCCACAGGGCCCACGCCCAGCCCCCTTCTGCACTGTGACCATGACCTTCCTCTCCTCAGCAGCGAGTCTCGGCTTTCCTCTCCCTGCCCCAGCCCGGACCCACCTTCTTCACTCCACAGGCCCTCCCAGCCCCTGAGCTGAAAGCACAAAGGATGAAATCGGGCCACGCTCCATCTCTGACACACGACACCCAAATGACTCAATAGCAGGTGGCGTCACCTACGGCTTCAGTGTTACCCTCTTCCGGGGGGGGGGGGGGGCTGCAACACAGGTTCCACGCGATTGGTCCAGGGGTCAGACATCCAAGTTTACATCATTGTAGTTATTACAGGTATTGACAACGTGCAGGGGTGTGGGGTTGTTCGTTCGTTTGTTTGTTTTGCTTTGTTTTTGTACAAAAGAGTCTAACATTTTTGCCAAACAGATATATATTTAATGAAGAGATACATAAATGTGTGTACTTTCCAGTTTTATTTTTAATTATTTTAATCCTAAACATCTTCCCGAGAATAACATCCCCTGAAACATGCTGTGGAATAAAATTCATTGTGACGAGTTGGGGAGCTGGTGTTTTGATGTAGGGACTTCACGTCTTGCTACTCGGTCGGTCTGCAGCATCACCCAGAGCATCTTTGATGCCACCCCAGACCGGCAGGATCCGGTGATTTGTGTGCATATTCACTGTAAAGAGCACTGACGCAGGGGCCTCCTGACCGTGGCTAAGTGCCCGTAGGCCCTGCGCATCAGTAAAGAGGTGACTTCTAGGAAGTCCATCTCAACTCGGAGAAAATCAGGCCCAATATGTAAAACTATGACCTATGCTACACCGACCAATGCTGATCTCGTGTACGCTTTTCCTCCTTACCATCATCTAATTCATAGAATAGACCTAACTAAGCACATCACACTTGAAGGAAGCAGGGTGAGCGATGATTTCTGCTTCATGAAATCAGTGCAGCCTGAGCTAAATACCCCCAACTCTGAACAAATAGAATACGGGTCAGGCTCAGCAGTGGGTTTTTCCAGGGTTAGTACCAGCGGGGCACCTCTGGGTCATGACCTCAGGATGGAGCGGGATGTCACAAAGCTCCCCAGGTGGAAGGAAGTGTGGACAGCACATGCCCCTCTGGACCCCAGCAGAAGTGCTGGAGGCCACCAGGTCACCAAGATGTGCAACTACAGGTTGTCCTGGGGGGAGACTACGTGGCCCAGGATCCTTCATAATCCATAGTAATTCACAGGATGCTTCCTGCATCATCCAACTTCAGCGATATGAATGTGTGTCCTTCATGTCAGGAGCATTTGTTGATCCACCGACCATCGTGGTAAAATGACAACTGTTAGGGAAAAGGAAGCAGACAGTCATTGTCATTCCATTTTTGGCTTAAGAGTTCCCAGACTCCATCATGGTAAGTAACATTGTTTAGACCATGGTATCTGAGGTCCTGGGACTCGCAGGAGTTGGGGAAATGGCTCTGTGCTGTGACCCTTACTGGGAAGGAGCAGCCCTTTTCTCTTCTGGCACTCCTGCTATAAATAAACTCACTTTTCAGGACGATGGAGGAAGCACTCTTCTACCTGTCCTTAGACTCTCCTACCACAGACCCGTCAGATCCTGAGTGTGACATCCTTGTTCAGAGTTCCCTCACTTTGTGGCAGTCCAGTGCAGGGTTGCTGTCCTCATCTGGCCACATCTTCATCTCTGCCAAGGCTGCCCAAAGCTTCTTTCCCAGAGGTGAGCCTTCTACCTGCAGCTCAGCTCCCGTCGTGCAGGTTTCTGAGGAGGGACAAATCGGCCAAAGCCAAGCGAACAGTGAAGGAAGAAGCGCGATTTTGTCATTAGATCTAAGCACCGTTCTCCAATTCAGCTTTACCAGACATAAAACTCATCAGTGAGTTTGAATCTGCTGATATTTTAATTCCTGTCTAATGGTATTCAAAGCCTGTGGAGGGAAGGGTCCCTAATTATTCCTTTCACACTCCAAAGTGGCTACTTTTAAGGGTAGGAAAATCTAATGGTCATTGCAAAAGAAAATGTCCAGGGTTTTATAAAAGGGCTGTCCAGAAAAACATCCAACCATTGTCAATATAACAAGAACGAGTATGTGGCTGGGTACTTTCTGGACAGTCCTCATCATTCACATTTAAAAGCACGTATTGCCTTCAATAGACACCTCTTAGCAGGGATTGCTGTCTGCCCTTCTGTTTTATACCTTGAAGGGTGTTGTTCCTGCACCCCCTGGAGGGATGAAAACAAACAGGGCCAGAGAAGGGGCCATGTAAGTGCTGGGGTGAGTTAGAGACAAAGTGAAAGAAGAATCAGAAGAGGAGTCTGGGAGCAGAGCAACAAGGCCAGAGAGAAAGAGGCTCCAGAATGGATGGTGTGGGGCCAGGGCTCACAGAGCTGGTGGGCAAGAGAAGAGAGGGGTCCAGGGCCCGAACCCCATTGAACTTCACTGGGTCCACACCATCTACAACAGAGAGACGAATGAGTACCATGCGTGTCTTAAAGGACCGTACTGTCCTTGACACTGAGCCGGCACACAGAGCTGAGGGTGACCGGCTCTGCTTGGAGGAAATGAGCCCTGAGGCTCATGTGGACGAGCAGGGTAGCTCCAGATGACAAGGGATACAAGGTCACGTGCACTCCTTACTCATCCTTTGGGTCTCAGATGGTCGTCATTTTCCCTGGAGAGCATTCCCTAGACATCACAGTCAAGGTTAGGGGCGCCCAAGAACTTGGAAGGGTATTCCTTATGTGACCCGGGAGCAGTGACATCCCTGAGGGCTGTCCGGAAAGTATCCAGCCACGTACCCATTCTCGTTCTATGGACAATGGCTGGATTTTTTCAGACCGCCCTCGTATACTCTGGTGAGTGGCATGACAGGGTTGCAATTTGAGATTCCCACTTCCATCCTGGCACCAGCCTGAAAGACAGGTAGGGGATGAGTGGATCTAGAAGCAGGGAAACCAGACTAAACCTGTGTCCAAGGTGCTTCACTTGTCAGGAGGTTGACCATGCCCATCAGTCCAACTACTGGGATACACTGAGTCCACCAGAGATTATAAATGGAGGCTGTCACAGAGGTGAATAATCATCATTGCAAAGAGCCGAAAAATAAGAGGCAAAAGGATATATTTTTGAAGCCTCGTGTATAAATACAAAAATGTAAGACAAACCTTTCTCAGATGCCTGGACAAACAAAACCTGGACAAATGCCGGTTATATGGTATATGCCTAAAACAACATGACACAGAATAATTGAAAATACAGAGATGGACAGGGTGACCAACAAATACAGTCATAGTGATGTGCTCAGGATGAGGAGAAAGCAGGGAAGAAGCAAATAATATGAAGCAGGTCACATTAAAGATTAAAAAGCTATGGAAAAAAGTGATAGAATACCCCTTCACACTGCTGCCATTTACCAGGTTGATATGACTGACAAGAGTATCGACCTGACAAAATTGCCCTAAAATATATAAACCAAAACTATTTTATATACCACAGAATTGATGCATACCATACCTTAGGTAGAGGCTTTAAATAATGGTCTTAGGCTTTACCTAATATGAGTAATTGAATTCAATAGATATGTCAGTATATGTAATCTACAATAAATATACATTTCTTACCTATTTGTGGAATATGTACAAAATCAATTGTATAGTTGTCCACAAAGAATCATTATACTGTCAGATTGAAGGTAAGTATAAAGCATTTCTGGTTGCATGACAATATCCAGAACATCCTCTCCCCTTCAAATTTGTAAAGACAACCAAAAATGTAAATGCGTTCAGCATGTGTGACATCCACAGGTGCGGGCGATGCAGACAGAATTGCAATGGGAAGCGTGTACTGAGGCCGTGGCCTCCCCAGGTGTGGGTGGTTTTGACAGGGGTGTGGGCTCTGATCCCCAGGGAGGGAGGGAGACCAGGCCTCAAGGTCACGCTACACAGAGAGGAAAACAGGTCTTTTCATAAAAGCCAGGATCCTGAAAGGGCTCAGCTGCAAGTTGGAGGGGGGTGGGGAGGACAAGTCATTGGTGCACAATGATAACCTGGAAGCTTCTCTGGGCTGTGGGTGGGAAAGGGTCGCCCAATCATCTGCATCTGGGGGCCTGTGGCTGCTGGGTTTTATGATTCACATTTACATGGCTCTCGTGTGTCCTCGGATGCCCACTTTGGAGACTTAACATAAGACATGGGCTGGGCTGGGCAGAGCTGGACCCCTGGCAGAAGTAAAATTCTGTGTCAAATTCTAGTTCTGCTGGTCATATATGGTAAGAGAACTCTGTTCTCAAAATTCCCCACAACTGATTTACTTATCCCGGGTTCTATTCTCTCTTCCCTTCCCGGCCCATCCCTTTCTTTTCCATTTGCTCTTAGTTAACTTGGTAGCGACCGCCTCATTTTCTTTGGGGTCACCATGGTCCTCAAAGATTGCCAGGCTAGCTCTTTCAGAAGGTTCGCTTCCAAAATACGAGCCCAGAACTTGTGAGGAGGTGTTGCAAATACCAAAGAAAGCCACCCAGCCTCCTTTTCATTGATGCCGTTGGATCCCTCCCTTGTGACAAGGAGCAGCCACAGGTTTTCCTATGAACACCTTCCCAGGACTTCCTGAGCCCTTACAGACTAGTGGCTCTTTGAGACGTGAGGCCATTCCTTCTCAAGACTGGACCTCGCGTTCTTCTCTTGGCCTTTGGAAAAGCGCTATGCTCTGGCCACAGAATGCGAAGCAGAGGAGGGAGTAGGAGCCAGGCCCGGCCAGGCGTGGTGGCCATGGGGCAGTATCACCGTGCAGACGCGGCTGCCAGCTCCCCACGAGCGAGCTCCCAAGGCTGACAACTGCCTCTGTGAAGAGCGAGGTCATGTCACGACATTCCTTCCACCCCAACGTGAGGCTGTTCCCTGCACCCACTGTGAGTGGAGAGAGGAGAAATACAGCCATTCGTGCAATTTCGTTTGGCCCAACTCATTTCGACATCTGTAAAGCGACCAGGAATTCATCCTCCCCAAATAAAGTCGTTATTGCAGCAGCTGTTCCCCAGACCTGTCTCTCAGCTGGGGCCGTGGAGAGCAATTTATTTCCTAGCGGCAGCTTGCCAACAGCTGACTGCAGTGTGCAGAGGAGAAATGCCCAGGAAGCGGCGTTCAGGCAGGCGTGCTGCAAATGGCCCTTCAAATTCTCTTCAAGACAGTGTGTACTCCTCTTTCCATTTATAGAATACTCATAGGAAATTTCACAAATACAAAAGCATGTACATATATAGAAACAAATGACTTCTAATCAAAATAACCATCATTAATACTTTCATATCTCCTTCCAGACATTTCTCCATGTATTAGATGATAGACAAGTGATAGATAAATATATAATTGAGGATATAATGTATATTATATAGAGTTGTACCACCAACTGGATAGAACCACTTAGGGAAAATCAGTCTATTCATACGCATCTCCCTCCATTTAGCCAGGTTTTTTGGGGGGTGGGGGTGGGGGGCGGGTCTCACCCAGTGATTCTGTTTATTTTCTTCTAGTGTTTGGCATTGTATTTCATGTGGTCACTCTCCATGACTTCTGGAAAAGTCCCCTAGCCAATCAGGGGACCCTCAACTTCACACACAAGAGTATCTCTATCAGTGTGATTCTTGGTATCCATGTTAATAAATGAGAAGGACTACAAACTTAGTAAGTACCATCCATGAAATGGGGAGAAGTTGAATGAAATACTTCAAATCAAAAAGAAACAAGACGATGCAGAAATGTTAACAGAGGTACTACTAGGATAGCTCAGCGGTTGAGCCCTTGCCCCGAAATCTCAAGGTCCAGGGTGTAAGTCCCGGCCCTGACTAGTGCAAACCTTATGCACTAAGAGCTGTCGTGCAACTAGTAACCACCAGGATGGTGACGTAGGGTCTCACCTCCCATGTGGGAGGCCCCCATTCCAGTTCCCACTGTGCAGCCTCATATCCACCTGTGTGGAATGAAACCATGTCACAACTAATGATGTACAACTGTGGAGACTGCGCTGGGTCCTCCCCTTCTCTCTGTCTCTCTGTCTCTCTCTGTCTCTCTCTCACTCACACACACACCTTCTCTCAAACAAATAAAATAAATCAAAAGAAAGAAAGAAGAGAAGAAGAGAGAATAAAGAAGGAAGAAACAGACGGAGGGAGGGAGGAAGGAAGGAAGGAAGGAAGGAAGGAAGGAAGGAAGGAAGGAAGGAAGAAGTGCTAACAGAGCTCAACTTGAAAGCCAAAGAGGAAAGGGAGACAAACCAAGTCAGGCTGAACTGGGAGCCTCCCCTTACAGTCAATAATTGGAACAACTGCATTGGAGTATTTCCCCAACCTTCTTCCAAACCTTTATGAGAGAGGAAGATGTGTACCACATACTCCTTACTTCAAGGAAGTCACAGATAAGAATGTATGCCTTTTTCTCGGGCAGGTTTCTCAGCCTTGGCCCTATTGACATTTAAGGCCAAGTGGTACTTTGCCGTGGGAGGCCACCATGTGTAACATGTTTAGCACAATCCCTAGACTCTATCTATTAGATTCCAGTAATACTTGTCCCCCACCCCATCACCAGCAAGCTGTGACAACCAAAAATGTCTCCAGTTATTGCCAAAGGTCCCTTAGGGGGCAAAGTTGCCCCCAAATAAAAATCACTGAACTAGATATAAGGGTTGAGGACAAGGGAATATTCTTCTGCCTCCTGAGATCAAGCAAAATAAATGACCCTGTTTGCACATCATACAAAAATAAATAAAAAATAATAATTCAGTAGCAATGTCCCTAGAGACATCAAGGTTCAGTGTGCCCATGGCCATTCGGGTTTGGGGAGAAGAAAGGAAATTAAAATGGATTCACACGTTTATTTTAAGCATCTTGATGATCTTTCAAGGTGGGCCTGATTTCCCTCACTTTGCAAGTGAGAAAACAGAGGCTCAGAGAGGATAAGTGATGCTCACCCAGGATAAACAGAGGGCTCCCCACCCCCCACCCCCCACGGCTGTAGCCAGCCAAAATATTCGAGTTCCTAAGGATTGAGAAGGGAAATCTTATCAATTCTGAATTTATGAAATCTAACTCAGAAGACCTGGAGCATGAGAAGGTGCGTCTGAACAGAGGCAGACTTCAGCAGCCCCAGAAACAGAGGGACTCGGAGATCCTGCCCTTGTCAACCCTCGGGTCTGTTTAGAATGACTTTGTCAGCAAAATGGTTGTGGAGTGTTTTGTCTACTGATTGGGCCCTGCAATTATGTGCCTCTTGATGAAGGCACATAATTTTCAATCTGATTACGATCAGCGTGACATCCACTTGAAGCTGCTTCTCAAACAGGCGGCAGCAATTTTCTGAGGGACGTCTGTCTCAGAGTTTGTTGCCACAAGTCTCTGCAGCCGCATCTTTTCCTCCCACCCCTGGGGCCCCCTGCAGACAGGGTCAGATCACCACGTGCCGAGCTCAACATGCCCCCGCGCAAGGAAGCTCCGGTCTTGCTTGTGGAAGCTCAGAAATGCCGTGGTGTCTGCGTGTCGGCCTGAGTCAGATTGCAGCGGAAGATTGAGCATCTCATCAGATTAGTAAGAGAGGCTCTGGGCCATATCCTGTGGTCCCTGGCTTAAGTCCTCTTGTATTAATAGCAGTCATACGTGACTTGGGTCACCTCCACTCCATTGTGGAGGGATAAAGGCAGAGAGGATTGACACGATTTACTAAACAGCCTCTTGGCCCCAAAGCCCTTCACTGACTCAGATCTTCCAGTCTTCCTTTGACTAAAACACATGTTATGCAAGACAGGAGCTCTGAAGACCATGTCTGCAGACCCGCTTCTAGTGGTGCAGAAGCTGGTGGGCTACGTCGGCTGTTTAAGACGACACCACACCACGAAAAGTGTGCCCAGGGTAGGAGTTTACTTCCTTCCCTGAACCTCAGTGCTCCCGTTTGGGAGTGCTCATGCTTGCCTAGTGAGGGAACAGTAAGAGCTGAAGGTAAAAGAAGTGACTTTCATAGCATGGGGGTTGGCAATGGTGAATTATTAATATGTAGACACAATGTTAAATAGGTGACTCTTTTTAAAGGGTGGCTAACAGGCTCAATAATGTCACTTCATAGCCATGTTCCTCAGTCGTTATCTATGTCCCTGGAACAAATAACCGTAAAACTGAGCAGCTTAAAACAACAACATTCATCGCGTCACAGTTCCTGTGGGCCCGGAACGCAGGAGGGGCTGAGCTGGGTGGCTCTGGCTGACCATCTCTCACCAGGCCGCGTCAGGTGTTGGCTTGAGGCTCTGTGCGTCCGAGGGCTTGACTGCAGCTGGAGGACTTGCTGCCCGGGTCACTCACTCACGTGAGTAGCTAGTCGGTTCTCGCTGTCGGGAGGCCTCAGTTCCTGCCATAGTACTTCTCCACAGGGATGCTGGAGGGGCTTCAGAGGGAGTGATCTGAGAGCATGCAAGGTAGAGTGTGCAATGTCTTCTGTCACCTGCCACAGAAGGCACACTTGTCACGTCTGCAATATTCTACTGGGTATAGATGTCAGACGGGTTCAATATGGGAGAGGAAGCACAGGGAGTGAATACCTGGAGTCGCAGATGGTTGGGGGCCATCTTGGACCTGGCCAGCAGACCATCTGAGTCAAAATCATCCAGGTGGTTTGCCTGGGCCCCAGCTGCATTTTAAACAAGCTTCCTAGATGGTCGTCTCATTTACATTAAATTCTGAGAACAATTACTTTATTGTACTAAACTATGCCTGTATGTCTAGACGTATAAATACACACAAAAAACACTGACATAATTATGAGTATCACATTTTTCCTTGTATAAGATGATACTTTTGTCTAAAATCGTTAGACCAAAAATTGGGGGTTGCTTTACACACGGGAGTCACCCACTTATTGATTTCTTAACATCAGGATAGAAACGTGGGGGTTGTCTTATACAGTAGGACATCCTATACGCAGAAACATACGATATTGTTACTTTGGGAGAGTAAGAGAGGGTGCCAAGGGCAAATATCACTTTTTTACATAATAAATGTGCTACATTTATAACAAGAGTTTTAATGAAGTGATTTTTAAAATGTGATTACACACCATTTTGGATGTTATCTACTGCTGTCTGAATCTCTGAATCTCTTTTTACTTTAAAATAGAAAATAGAGCAGGTTACAAGAGCATTGCCTCTACATCCTGACACTGTCTCCCATACCATTAAAACAGAAGTTAGCATTCCATGGGGCACTCCACAGGAAGTTCACCTGCTCTGGCCCTGCCTTGTTCTTCTTCAAAGAATTGGAAGCCAATCAGGAGGGCCGACATGTCCCAGTTTCTCTTCCTTTCTACTTAGCTTCTACATGTCTACAGGAGAGCCATCAAACATTTTGGCAGCTATGCATTGGTGCAAATGAATGAGGATGTCCTTGTTTTAACACTCCAATGACTTCTTTCATTGTCCTATTTCGGAGCATTTATTTGCACAGCCCCATGCCAATTGCAGAGATATTTCCAGATCAAAGCTCCCCAACTGACTTTAATTGGTCAAGGCCAAAAGCTCACCAGTGTTCTCTCCTGGGATATCCAGGGTCAGGTCCTGACAACTGGGGTAAACATAGCAAGAAGCTTGGAGAGGATAGGAGACAACGTAGACAGGGGAAATCTGCAGTCACATACTCAATGCACCATGTGGATTAATGCCTTGGTATGTTGGGCATGGTATTCATGATATCCCATTACCAACTATTCTAAGTGGGGGCAGGGGGTGGATGGGGTGGGCAGGTTGATTCCCTCAGAATCTGTGTCTGAATAGATTTTGTGTGTTGGAAAGCCTTCCCTCCACCCATCTCTGCTCTTCCCTTATTCGTGAGTATCTCTATCTCTTTAGGATAAATTCCCAGAAATAGAACTAGGGCAAAGCATATGAACAATTTTGAGAACCTAATTCATGGCCATTCATTAGGCAATGTTGGCTTTTTCCCACTGAATGGTCTATTGATGACTGTTCTATAACAGAGTTGTATTCACACGCATATGAATAACAATTTATTAGAAATAGCAGGATTTGAATGCACTTCAATATGCATAACATTATATTTCCCCCAGTCTACCAGTTTGGCTTTAAATTTTTAAAACCGTTGGATGGTCCACAAAATTTTCAATGATAATGCCATGTTCCTCGTAAAAGCAAAGTTGAGGATTCCTGACCCTGGGTAGTCAAACCAATGTGGAGTCTATAGCTCAAATGATCCAGGCAGGTTGTATCATCTAATCAATAAACTAAAGAATGTATACATCTTGATGGTCATAGAAATGCAGGCTCGTGCATAAAATACACTTAACACTGTAAAGGGTTTTTAAAATTTAAGATATGATTCACATGGTAAGATTCTTCCTTTCAAAGTATATAATTTGGTGGACTTTAGTACAGTCACAGGTTTTGCAATATCGCTATTTAATTCCAGAATATTCTCAGGACTCCAAAATGAAATTCCATACCCATTAGCAGTCACTCTCCATTTGCCCCTCCCTCTCGCCCCTAGCAACCACTAGTCTGCTTTCTGTCTAAATGGATTTGCCTGTTCTAGATATTTCATATAAATGGAAGCACACTGTATGTAGCCTTTTACATATGGCTTCTTTCACTTAGCATAATGCTTTCAAGGTTCATCCATGTTGTAGCATGTATCAATACTTCATTTCTTTTCATGGCTGCATAATAGTCCTTTGCATGAATGTACCACATTTTAATCATTTACTCATCTGTGGAGGGTTTTTAATATAAAGTATTAATTTCAGTATGGAGTACATACAGAAATAATGTTGATTATAACTGTACATCTTGATGAATTCTTACCAAGTGAGCATCCAGATCAAGAAATTGAACATTACCAACACCCCCAAAGGCCCTTGGGTTGTTTTCTACTCCATAGTCACCCTCCAAATCTAACTATTATCCTGAAATCTCATTTCACAGGTGAGTTTTATCTATTTTTAAAAACTTTACAGATGAAATTATACACTCTGTAGTCACCTTTGTATTTGCAAGATCCATCCATGTGGTTGTCTGTCATTGTAGCTGATTCTTTGTCAATGCTGTATGATTTTCCACTATGGAAGTACTACCGTTGGTGGATATTTGGATTTTGACTTTTGGCTATTGCTAATGTGTTTCTCTGAATTCTTGTACACGGCTCTTATATGGACACATTTCTAGTGAATATATGATGGTGAGTGGAGTTACTGGCTCATAGGGCATACCTATATTTACTTTTAATATTTATAGAGGTTGTGGAATCATTTTCCAAAATGATTGTGCCAAGTTTGCAATCCTACCCTCAGTGTATGGATGTTGTGGTCGCTTTACATCCTTGCCAACACAGAGTATTATCCGTCTCTTTGATTTTAGCCATTCTGGTGGAGGTATACTGTATACTAGCATTACACTGTAGTTTTACATGGTTCCCCTAATGACCAATGAAGTTCAGCATCTTTTCTTATAGTCTTTGGCCATTTAATTCCCTCTTTATGCAAGTGTTTATTCAATGCTTTCTCCCATGTTTCTATTGGCTTGGCTTTTTCTAATTAATCTGTAGGAATTCTTTTATTCTGGATTTGGATCTTTTGTTAGATATAGGTATTGCAGCTATCCTCAACACTGTGATCTGCCGTTTCACTCTCTTAATGGTGTCTTTTGATAAACAATGTTTAATTTTAATGTAATCCAGGCTACAAATGGTTTCCTTAATGGTTAGTAACTTTTCATATATCACGTTTAAGAAAACTTTTCCTACCCCAGGGTCATGCACTTGTGATATGTTTGAGATGGGTGTGTTTGATATTGAAATGTTTACTAATTATCAACTTTATACTAAATAGTGACTACATCTCACCAGGAGGAAGACATGATGTATTAGAGATGTTCTGAATGGAAATAGGAACAAAGGAATGAATCATAGCATATCACCACTAACACCTACTGAGGATCGACATAAAAGCTACAGTGCATATTAGCCTTCACAAGAAATTGACCCAGAGTTGCCTGTCAACTTAGTGTTCCTTGTTGTATCTCTCCTTTCCAACTTGTACATCATTGTCATTTGTGGCAACAATTCGTTTTGACTCATTAGTCTCCTTTTTCTAAATATAAACCATACTTCATGTCACTTTGTAAACCATCCAGGTGGGAGTAAGGAAACATTTGGGAAGGGCAGCTCAGCAAGGCTCCATTGGATTTGTCTCTCCCTCTGAACCCTTCTCAAAGAGGCCAACGGTTCTTGCAATTACCAATCTGGTGACACTTTGAGCATCATGGTAATTTATGTCACAGGAAAACTAGGAGGCAAGAAAGAGAAATTCACCAGCTTTTCAATGGTATTAACCTGTCACATGAAACAGAAAGATGGTACACAGACCAGACACTCTCTAAAGTCCAGAGTGCCTTCCCTAGCTCACCACGACACACACAGAATTTGTGTCGAGCTAAGAGTGATGCTAACACTGCATCATCACACTGCAAGTGCAAAGCATACTCTTCCTCCCAATTAATTGCTGCTAAGTAACATGACCAGGCGGAGGTACACGGCTAGATTGCAGAGAAGCCATAATTCGCTGGGTGCAGGGAACAGCTAGCTGGCACAGTGAGGCGTCTCGTGCCCTCATACCCCCCGGCAGCTGCAGGTCTCAGCAATGGGGTGCTGTGCTGTAGCTTTCCAAGCACACTTCATTGAGAAACAGGGCAGGACTCACAGTACACGTCTCAGGGGAGAATCAGTGACAGCAAGGGAACACAAGTCACAGTCAGGATGACCAGTATCTGCACAGTGGCACTCCTCAGTTCACACAGCAGGTGTGGAGTGCTGAGGCTGAGGGCTGTGGGGTTGCTTCTCTAGCGACAGGGCATGAGAATGGCTGAGAAGATGTGACAATGTACACTTGACTTTGTCTCCAAAATCCACTCTTCCCTCAAAGTTTAGGGAATAGATAAGAAGCGTAGAGCCTAACAATGCTTGTGAAAAGCTGCCTGTGTGACGAGTCAGGGGAAGGAGAACAGGATAAACAAATGCAGATGTACCCCTGAACATGCTACCATGGAGACGTTGCCAACCACCGCTGGCTTATGCAGCCATCTGTCCAGTGGTGGCTTTTCGTAGTGCAGTCCAGCTGGGAAAGAGGAAAAGAGAACAAGTGAAATGAACTCTTCAAGCCTCTTCCACAAGTTGGATGATAACAGGCAAGAAGGCCATGCCGGAGTCAGTAACGAAGACTCAGAATGCAAACGTGCTATTTGCGGGAAACGCAACCAAATACTAGTAAGACTTCTAAATCAAGTTTGAAAACAAGGGAGAACAATGGACCATCTCCTTAGTGAGTCAAGAGCAATGTGTGACACCCAAGAAAGGAACAAGGCTGGGATTCTCTCTCAGAGAGGAGCCAGGGATTAGCAATAGAGTTCATTGTCTACTTCTTGTAGTTTTCTGTATGCACATATATGTCTGTCAGCTATATGTGGTTTTCATTAATGGAGTGGGTACCTCTTTGGTCGTCTCCGTCCAGTCTGAGCTAGGAAGTCCCAGGCTTGGGGGGTTCCTAGGAGACAGTGAGAGTCAAGCTGCCAGGGTTCAAATCAAATGCACACTTTCCCTTCCAGAATTCTGTCTTGACTCTGTCAAGAGATTTGTTTCTGGGAGTAGATAGCGATCTCTAACACTATGCTATGGCACAGATTTTTATAAAACTGTTGCTAATTTTTAAGCAACGAAATTTATATATTTTGAATACAAATTTTCTTTTTAAAAACATCAGATGGCATTTAAATATTTCCTTCCATGGTTCTTTCATTAATTTGTTCCAGAAACGGCCAAGAACTTATTAATTCTGTTTGTAAGTTTTGTGAGTAACAGATTGTGTTGAACAATGATAATTACCAGATTTCTCTATTTATAGAAAATGAAGGCAAAGCAAAAAAAAGTCATTTCC